>JAVTVY010009301.1:0-45747 GCA_036873755.1 Hanleya hanleyi | reverse complement strand
GATAGAATTGGTTATATGTTCACTTGACATGTCCCTATTTAGCCTACATATCATTTGCAATAATATATTTATTGATGATGTCCCCATTTGGTTGGTTTTAAACATTTGTTCCCACTTGGATAGTCTACACTTGACGGAAGTGCGTCCCCATTTTAGCAGCATCTTTTACGGCGAGTGTGAAATGTGTGCGTCCCCACTTTTACTAGCTTGAACACTTTTGGCAAATTTCAGAATTTGATGGATCCAAAGGTCCAGTGGGCGTCTCTATGATTGCCTTTATTGGAATCTGAGGTTCATTTCTCTCTTGGTACCTTATTAACAAAGTCCCCATTTAGGGGGGTTGTGGCAGGCGTCCCCGGTTGACACCTTTCACATGTATGTGTGCGTGTTGGTGTGCGTGTGTGTGTGTATGCGTGTGTGAGTGAATGTATGCCAGTCAGTGGGTATGGTGGTGTTGGTGGTGTGTGTTTGTGTATATGCGGTGATGGTAGCAGTGATGGAGATGCTGGTGGTTGTGCGTTTGTGTGTGTCTGTATGTGATGTGTGGTGGTGGTGTGTGGTGGTGGTCGCAGTGGTGGTCGTCATAGTGATGCTGGTGGTGATGATGTTACCCAGCTATTTAAGCCCCACCAACAGAGACATCGCAGATTGGTTGGAGAAAGTTTAATAGTGCGTTGATTCATGATCATATCACTTTAAATTATTTAGTGGGTTTAACTAACTCGCCCAACAGTATGCGTTAACTCTGAGAGTTTTAAATTATCTTCTAAGAGATATACAACGATCTGTATCTTCAGGAAATATTATACCACCCACAATCACTAAACTTTGCCAAGATATAGCGTATTTTCGATTGTAGGCCTATCGTCCAGTTAACTTAATCGAAACATCCATAGACCGACTTTTCTTAAAACTACTAGGATAAAGGACTGGACATTAAAAATTTACCACGAATCCTGAATGATCGAGATATACGCGGCGCTGTACCAAACTATTTTAAGTTCACAGGGCCTCATTGAATTTCATACATGTATAAGTATAATAAATCTATAGCCACAAAAGTATTCAATTACTCTAATGCTGTCAAAGAGTTTTGCTGGAACTTATACACGTCTGGAGGCTATAATTGTGATTGTGTATCATCGAACTTTATCTATACACCATGCGAGCATTTGACTGGTGACCTTGATACATTGAGTAATGAGGACCTAAATCACTCCTGATGGAGGGACCTAAATATAGAGAGCCTAGAAAAAATATACCTGAAGGAGCACCAGAAGATAGTCCTGACTGCATTGGAAGAATATGTTATTGAGTGGTCAAAGCGAAAACAAGTTGAACCTACAGTACTCGCTGACTGGCTGGATCTCGCCAAGAACAAGGTCGTTGAAACAATCCGCCATATTGACAGTAGTACCCTTCCCCAGCAAAACAAGTACTGAGAAACCTCAGTTCGCAACAAGTTCTAGCAAATCTCCAGAGTAAATTCGTCATTCTCCCAGCAGATAAATCTCCAGATAATATAATATTCATATGTAAATATTACTATTATCAGGTGCTGGATAAGGAATTGAGTATAGGCACACCATCGCCTAGTACGATTACTTACTCCCAAACAGCACTTACTCTGGAAGATTTATTTAGCAACCACAAAACGTTTCTCAATGAAAGAGGTATTTTACATTCAACCACTCATAACGCTATACCGAAAGTGTACTGGACTCCCAAAATGCCATCTTAGCTTGCTAATGGCATTTCACGTTCCACTTAACACTACCCTTAGCTCATTGAGTTCATTCTCCGTGTATTTCGCCCGATGTCAGCTTCCCCAAGCATCATGTCACATGTCCGCTCTATTTAAACGAGCCAATGAAATTATCCGTATTCAAATATTTTGACCTGGGAATCTCAGACGTGAGGTATGTCGATTTCACTTAAGTGCTCGAGGCGCAAGATTGTGGGAGACCAAACCGAAGTTGTGCGAATTAGCTTTTTTATTTCTCACTCTAATGGAGCATGCTTCTTTGTTTTCTTGAGAAAAATCATATTACAAACGGCCTAACATATTTGAAAAAAATAAAATCGGCGGCAGTTCACAGGAAAATGATATGATTTTTGTTTTGTGATAGGGGCACTTCGTGGCTCACCAAGGGATCATTTTAATCGATCGCTTTCTGGAGGTGTGTCTTCGTTTTATGAATGTGATTGCGCCGATGTCGGGTCTCACGGGACCAATCGGATGTGACCATTTGGGAAACGCCCTAATACACTCATATATCACCCGTTACCGCATGGCTATGAGCAGAAGTTTCTACGTATGATCGTGCCATGCGTTCGGATGATCCCAAAATGCATAAATCACCATACAAATCTAGATTCATAGCTTATACTAGAAGCTGCACCACCAAGCTTCTTTCAACCCTGTCGACGAGTTCTCTTCAGGAGGTAAACACTTCTTGGGAAAGGTATTGCGACACTATTTCTAAGAACTATGTGGATCACATTAGTGTCAATCCCATGGAATATCTAGCCCCATCAGAGCTTCTGGGCTATTTCACCAGGGCGTTGAAGCGTTAAGCTACGTGTTGCTGGGTGTTACTCTCTTACGTCCATGAAAGTAAGCGTATCCGACGTTCCATTCAGCAGACACTCTATCACGATGTTCACGTGTATGACTTGCTCGAAACCCTTTCATCGCCTGGACAGTTTACGTCGTCACACACGTGCACGCCATGAAGTATCCACACATACATGTGCAAAGTGTGATATAGACTTTTAGCATCCCAGGCAATTGAGACGTCACCAAAGTGTCATCCAAGGATCACGCTCGCCACTCTCGAGACCGGATATTTCAGTTCCCATGGAGATGCATCTTCGAATTGAAGAACCCATGGGGGTCGATCAACCTCCTCGAATTGAAGAGCCGATGAGGTTGATCCCAGTGTCGAAGAGCACTACTCTTCCATCTCCCTTCTCTACCTACCAATGGAGGAAGTAAGACCTCGGAGCTCCAGTATCCCGAACTGCCCGAAGGCGCTTAGGACAAACGGTTAGAGCGAACATGGCCGAAGATTGAACTTTTTGAAATGGCGGCTTCTGATTGGACAAGAGCATACTTGAATTGTAAACATACCCAACGCGGCTCCCCCACCTTGGGTATGACATAACACTGGGGATGATATCTATATGAAAACCTGTGAATGTGTTGATCTGTCTATATCTCATCTGTCTGCATCATGGCATTAAGTCGTAAGGGATTAGCCATAGAAAACGTTAGGGCGTTATCGCTTCAAAACGGGCGTTCGGCAACATCATCACCACCAGAATCACTATGACGACCACCACTACGACCACTACACACACACCACCACCGCACACCACATAAAGACACACTCACGCACAACCACCACCAACATCTCCATCACTGCTACCACCATCACAGACACATACACCACCACCACCTCCACACACACACAAACTCACCCATTCACTCACTCACTCACACACTCACTAACACACACATACACAGGTAGCCAGATCAACAAGGCCCTCATCTTCCCCAAAAGTTCCTTTGCATTTCCGAAACTCTCCTTTCTCTACTACTACCGAGTGCGGAGGAGCATTTATGATGCTAGGGCGACAAGGCGTTAGGATAAGGCGTTAAGGCGTTAAGATAGGGTTTTATGGCGTTATTTGATAGGGCCTTAAGGTATTACTGTAAAACTCTCCACAAAGTTCAAAAGGCAAATATACTGGGTTTCTGCTTTCTTTGCTACTAAGGGACAACTGGATTACTTCCCTTGATTTGTTTTTTTTTCCGAAATTGAGAGACTACACAATCTCTAAACAAAATTCCCATTTCTACGACTCACCAGATGTGAAGTCCGGTTTCCGTTTTTTTCCGGAGAACATTTTTACATGCATCCGCTATCCCACCCTGCACCTCTCGGCAGGCTACGCTCTGCTGGGGATCGATCTTAGCCCTTCTAGACTTAGTTGATAAGGGTTTTCCATGGTTTTAGGGGCAAAGTCCGTGTTTCTGGATGTTACCGGGGAAAGTTTTACATGCACCCACCCATGACTCGATCGACGTGGAGGAGCGCTTCACAAGGATACCCACCTCGACCCAGTACGCCCACTATGGGCCCACCTCGACCCCAGAAGATCCACCCATGTGCCCTTTTCCCACAATTCCCTGCCTGAGCATGCACAGCATAGTCTTACTTTCATGGCACATCCATCCAGTTGGACGCTCATCCACGACTGCTTGACTATGACACCTCATACGACCCATTCGGACCACGGATATTCCACCTTGACCTTAAAACGTCAAACCCAGATCTGCCTGTGGACCACGCATGCGCAAGATAACTTTTCCGAGAAAATCATCCCATGACCTCGAGACCCCTTCCATTGTCTTCTACCGTGTGAGACAGAGACAACAAGGTGCCACACCCTACAGTAAAATCCACACCATTTGTATCCGGTATTGTGCACCCCTGTTGGCTGACCTGTATCTGTTCTCTTTTGAATATGACTATATGCAGGCGCTTTCAAAAACCGATCCATTCAAAGCCCGTTCCTTCTCATTCACCAAACGCTATATAGACGATCTTCTCGCTGTGGATAATCGCTATATAAATGACGCAGTGAAGGATATATATTCACCTTCACTGGATTTGAAGGAAACTACAGATAGCCCTACAGGCACATCATATTTAGATCTATATCTCTATAAAAAATGAAGCGGGCATTCTCTCTCGTCGATTGTATGACAAAAGAGATGATTACAATTTCGACATCGTAAACTATCCCTTTCTGGACAGTAATATTCCAGTGGGGCCTGCATATGGCGTATACATATCTCGCTTAGTAGCATTTGCTAGATCCTGTGTTAAATGTGACGATTTTAATCAACGTCACAAACATTGTTGCAGAAACTTATAAAACAGGGCTACACCACCAAGCGCCTCCACTCAAAGTTTCTCAAATTTGGCGATACATATCGCATGCTGATAGCAAAATACGAACGTAGCGTGCAAGATCTATGGCGCTACCTTTCGTAACTTGTGTCTAATTCCGCTTAACCTGGGGCTAGGGGCCGTATGAACCCATGTACTTCAAGATCCTCATGGTACTCATATGAACAGGCACAATCAAAGCGTGACTGAGATACATCATTCTTTAGATGACGACTTTACAACGAATATTATGGATTAAGAATACGGATCAGCGATACGGATTTGATATTTTTGGAACATCATGATGTCTTGCCGGCATCATTGAAAACTGTTGACCGCTTCTCTCTTGCAGGAAACAAGCCTATGTTTATGTATACTATGATTGTCTTTTTGAATTTGGTGCTAATACTGTTATATGGAATAAGGAATAGGTCTTTGGATTATGGACGCGGATATTCTCTAATGGACGACGGCTGAATTATGAATGACGGATTAGACGCTTGTAATTGTGTGCATGCGCAGGGGCCAAAGGTAACTTCATGTCACGTGACGGTCGAGTCAGAAAAGATAACCCCTCAAACAAGAGTTATCTGCCCCCAATATGTGCGAAGATAGCCATTTACTACTACTCATGGAGCTAGATATGAAACTCTTTTATTATCCTTAGGGATTTCATGATTGCTCTGGAAACCCAGTTTAGGCCTATCCAGTTCTTATCTGTGTGGATTATCGCATGAGTCTCCGTGACTGGATCACGTGGTGCTAATCCTATCAAAGGTACAGAATTATACAGAATAATCCACTATTTTTTTACGATCTAATTGTTTTTGCTTTAATATTCGCTGAAATTAAAATTCAAAATTCACAAGTTGGGATTATCAGAAAATGATACACTTCGAAATGTACAGTGGTACATTTCATACACGGTGAAATATGTCAGATTCCTACTGATTCTATTCTTTCGCAATGGAAATGAAAAAGTCGATCACTGGTCAACTAATTGAATGATTAAACACTTCCTTATCTCATTCCACGGATAACGCTATCCTTTTACATATATGATGACGATGTTTATTAATTGGTTAACAATTACTTCGCAATTACAAAGTTAATTACAAAATAAAATTAATAGTAAGTTAATTGATAGTTATCATATAGATAACCAGACATACCCTAAAATAGATTAATTAATAAATTATATATGCGTTATATATATATTTACTTGTTAATCCCAGTTAGGTGACGTTCAAATAACTTATACTTTATTGTTGAAACTACGGCGAAAAACTAAAAGGGTTTCCCTGGCTTCTCAGGCCTATCTGTGTGGATTGTCTCGTGAGTCTCTATGACTGGATCAAGTCACGTGGTGCTAATCCTATCGAAGGAACAGGATTATCCTGAATAATCCACCAAACATTTTTTAATCGAGTTGCTTTTCCGTTATAATTCGCCGAACCTACCAGTTCGGATTTTCAGAAGTTATCATGGGAGTCGCCACAATCTATTGAGAGGAAAAAGTTTCCTGGGCTCATTTATTGGAAATGAAAAAAGCATACAATTGGGAGCTGAAAGGAGATCGTTCGTACCCAACGACCTCCCCTAAACGACACCCTTATACACCTCAAAATATACAGTGGTACATTTCATATATGCCAGGTTCATACATGGTTATATTCCTTCGAAAGAGAATAAAAATCACAGAAAGTTGATGTTAATTCGATCATTTGTCAACTAAATGAATAATAAAACTTCCGTATGTCATTCCACGGATATAAGACCCTCTTTTTATGATGACGAAGTTTATTAATTGGTTGACAATTACGTCGCAGTTACAAAGTTAATTACAATTAAACTCAATAATAATTTAATTAATAGTTACCAGTTATATTGCAGGTACATCCTAAAATAGATTAATTACGAAATCCAACTTTTGTATATATTTTCCTGTTAATTCCAGTTAACTGATGTTAAAATAAGGTATTTTATTGTTGAAATAACGCCGTACAGCTATCGTGGCCTATATGAAAGATTTTGCTCAAATGTGGCAGTGGGAATATTGTAACATTCTTGCTGTTACAAATAGGAAGGAGAAATTTATTCAGTCTGATTGACTTCATAATGAGAAGATTATCGGTAATCCATTAAGTCCCATCGCTCGGATCGGATTGGCAATATATTAAGTCCATGTGTTCAAGGGACAAAGGGATTAAGGTTAACCAATACCATACTCCAGGATCATCGTTTGTTCTCAAGCAATATCACGTGACTCCTTGTCAATGGATATTGGATTGGATTTAATATTGTCTTTAATTGATTAGATTCCGTTTTAATTGTTTATCTGTCAGACTATTTACAGTCGATCGTTGACTTGAGAGAAACGCGAAAGTCTTTACTCGCTCTGATCTGACAGATAATTGATATTATAAAGATCCGGAAATTTTATAGACATCAGTATCTTATCAGCATTTATTCCATTAACATATTTAATTCAAATTAATACATACTCTTTTGGCCGAATGCTAATCAAGATGGAAAACACGCCGAAATCCGAAGTAACGAGAGGACAAGGAAACTCCACTTATCTGGTAAGTCGAATTTGATATTGCTTACTTTTTTACTTCATTTATTTTTTCATTATTTAGCTACCGCTTTAAGCTTCTCTAATTGATAAATGCTAAGTCTAATTTATAAGCAAAACAACTTTTACGTACCTGGATCTGACAATTCCTTTCCTGTAAAGTTGATTACCGGTATTAAGATGTACCGTACAGGCTTTAGCAAATGTGTATTAATTAACTCTACACTCTAAGCTCAGAAGGTGTAGAAAAGGTGCAAAAAAGGTGTAAATCAAACGTTTACACCTTCTGGGTTCATGTTTACACCTTTAGGGGGTGTAAATAAGGTGTAGAAAAGGTGCAAATGTATGAAGATTGATTCCAACCCCGATTTTACACCCGTAAAGGTGTAAATTTATTAAAAGGTGTTAAAAAGGTGTAAATACTTAATTTTCCATACACATTTGGAACTTAATTTCTATGCTGAGGAAATGTATTTCCTTGTCATGCTTACGGTAAACCATAAAAATTTTCAAGCAAACCAACTTTCTACACAAAATTAAATCAATGGATCTAACAATTTGACCAGTGTCCCTAACATTTGAGCAAAAAATCCAACGGAAATATTATAAAAAAAACGAGCTGCAGACCATAAGATTCAATCCCCCAGTCGATTTTACGAGGGAGTGAAAATTGAACAGCCGATCTAGTGTTCTCACTCAAGGTTGAGCCCAAGACTACAGGGCACGGAGGGGGGGGGGGGAGGGGCGTTCTGGCATTTTGAATATCAGCAGTATATAAAAACACGTTGTTTGTCGACCAATGTAAGAAGTTATCAGATCGATATCTACAGTGCTGATAACTGCTTAGCTATCAGATAAAGTGATTTTCAACTTCATTTCAATGGGGGATTTGCACAATAAGCAGTGAATACAACGGAAACTACAAATTATAGGCTATGATTGATCCACTGAGACAGGAAGGTGTGAAATGGACTAAACGGTTCGAAGTGATAATCATGACAGCTTGTTGTGCATGTTACCCATTAACAATTGTGCGATTATCGTCACAAATTATTACTTGATAAAGTAATGGTTACCATCCTGTCCGGAATCATAATCCGCGGCCTGCCATTATCTCATATCTCTTTGACGCTAACGCAAAGTTTTGGTTAAACTATACATATCGGTGATGATTCTATTGCTCAATTAGTTATTGAGTTTATTCTGCCAATGCCTAACAAAAATTGCACACAACCGTTTTTCACGTCGCTCGTTCTATGCATCGAAGTGGACTTTTTGCGAGATGGCGACTTGCCTGCTGTTGATCGGTGAGAACCGAAAGAAAATCGCTTTACCTTTTGCAACTCCCAGCCTGTCAGACCTTAAAGATCACATTTCACAGAATGCTACCTTAGCTGATCTAATTGGCATTAACAACGTAACCTTCCAGGTAAATATGTCATATTTTTTAATATTTGTACAATATAATTGCCCCTGTGAACCCAGGTCGGAGAAGGGAGATACATGTAAACAGGTATTTAGAGGGTGAAGAAAATGTTACATCTTACAGATAGTTTATACCGGAGAATATATTTTTTATACTGTCGGAATCAGTTATCGAAACATAGTTTCAACTGTGCTAAACTTGTGACTCGATTGAGTATTTTCTTTTGCTCACGGTATTTCATTCACCTTCTGCCAACAGAACAGAACAAGCTCGAAACTTTGTCGAATTAACATACATGCGAAAAATACGGTGCTATGATAACATACACTTTTGCCAAATTTGATTAATATAACCTGCTCCGACAGATTGTTTGACCCTTAATAATATAGACGCTAAAAAATATAGAAATTCTATTTAAATGTCATCAATAGAAGGCCCCAAAATGAGATAGAAACGAGTCAGACCTTGTTAGCCTGGTGCCCCGATTATGTAAGCGCTTGTTACCTATACCATTGTGTTCGGGAACCAGGTTATAAATGATACTAGTCAATGCGCATGCGTACAAGGATCACGTGGGAGAAAATGGAGGGCGGTTTGATTTTCTTCGGGTAAGTCTTGTTTCAAACTTTGCGAAATCGTGTCGATTTAACCCACTATATTCGCACATATTTGTTAATATTATCTTCGTTAGATAGGAGTGCAACTACCTCGAAAACGTCACTGTTGAAAATGTGCTCCAAAATGCTCAGCTCACATAAAAAGTAGGGGTTCATTTGCCTGAATGCAAATCCAATATGGCGGCATAAACTTGTTCAGTGATAGCTTTGCTCAGTTTAATGCAGTATACTTATAGTGAATTTTGGTACACAGTGTAATAGGAATAGTTAATAACGACCAGTGGAACACTTGGATCACCATGGAACGATATGCTTGGGATATTTTGAGGTACTATTTACCCTTTACATATAATTTTATTAATATGAAAGCAGAATTATATGATGTTTAGAACAACATGCAGGCTTCAAAACATTACCGCTATATATACCGACCTGGCCATATCGGTACTCCCTGGGACGTCCCTGGTCATGCTGGTGGGACTCCTATACATAATACGAGGGATTATAGGGCTCATGTCATACACAGTTTGATATCTGACCCGAGGGGCCGATTTGTCGGGGCCAGGTGAGATAATAGCGGAACGTAAGCTTGGATATTTTTTGAGAATGCCTCTGAGTTCGGTAGGTCCGCCTCTCGGATCATGAGCTTTGATATCCCCTGAAGAACCCTGGGGAGACAACTCCTTTACTGTTAAGGACAAGGCTTGGGTTTTGGTAGTGATTAAATATTGATTTTTCGGACACTTGGGGAAAATACAATACAGTAATACAGTCGGCACTGGACAGGCAGCTCATATCAGACGAATGATTTAATGAAGTTACTGACGTGAAATATAGTTCAATCTTTTAGAAATATTATCGATGTATTATGTATGTATTATTGTGTCCTCCAATATTTTGGGGAAAGGTCTAGAACCATCGCAAAAAGAATGTGAAAATTACTTCACTTGTCCGTTTTTTATTTAATTGTTCAGTCGCGAACAGTCTCCGTCTGGGTTTAACTACGGGGAGTAGTCGTATATATTTATTAACACCGCCGAAATAACCGGACCCTGGCCAGGCTAGACGATCGACCGTGCGCCTTTATAATCCGATTAGCCTAATTCAGTCCACCGTTTACAGCAGGCAAAACATAAATTTACTCTTTGTTTCTGTGTATATTTCCAGTTAATAAAAATGGAACTTTAATGCATAAAGTGATAAGTATCATTTACATTGTGAGATTGACATTTCAAAACATAAATTTACTCTTTGTTTCTGTGTATATTTCCAGTTAATAAAAATGGAACTTTAATCTATAAGGTGATAAGTATCATTTACATTGTGAGATTGACATTTCAAAACATAAATTTACTATTGGGTTCTGTGTATATTTCCAGTTAATAAAAATGGAACTTTAATGTATAAGACGATAAGAAATATAATGATTATCTAATTATTAAAGCTATTCGTGGTTAAAAAACTTTTTGGTCAGATATTTGAAGATGATACACAAATTCATGAAGAGCCTTCTTAATAACTTAAAAAAATGAATGGGTTTCTAACAACATAATACTAATTGGATTTGTTTTCTTCTGTTTCCAGTTCTTAAGAGACTTTGACACACTTGTAAGGAAGGACATTGATAAAGAGTTCCTTAATTGGAAGCATGAGGAAATACACGTCAGCAGTGTTCAACATATTGGTGTCAAAACAAAAACAGCAGGAGTTAAAGACGCTGAAGGAAAATCCGTCATTGGAAGAAGATGATAAAAAGTGTGAGTATTTTGCAAACCTGCAAAAATGCAGTAATCTATTGATCGGCATGATTTTCACTTGGATGGGCAGGACATAATGCAGATTAAGTTTGACATGAATTATTTGGAAGGTATATATATTTTGAATCAACCAACCAGTTCGTAGATGTTGGAATACTGGACATACAATTGTTTGCCAAATAAAAATACCACTTTCTTACACATTTTATCCCTGAATGGGTTGTTTATTGTAATTTAAATCAAAGGGAGATAATTAGCTGAAACTGCCTTTTTCAACCATTGAATGCAAAACAAAATGATGGGGGCGGGGAGGCTGGATGGAACTGTCAAGATGTATTTTTCATCATTTAATTTAATATGGATTCTTTTTCTCATACAGATCAACTGGCCATTGCCGTGGTGCCAGTCATTGTGGGCCATTTCAAGGAAGACCTAACCATGCTGATCCAAAAAGAAGTAAGTGAATAATTCTTCACGAGTGTAATCGATATAGTTCCTGATGCTAATCACATAGATCTAACATACAACGTCGATGAGTATACAAGTAAGAACTTTAGGGCATTGAAGGCGGAAACTGCATTTCTTCTCTTTTCCCCTATATTACTTGTATGAATATATATAACTTAGTAATGAGCGATGCTGGTTCGAATTGGAATTTGGCCTGGTTTGATATTTCTTAAGCCTGTCTAGCGTACAATCTGACACCTACCTGTACACACGATATGATTTATTACTACATCCGCAGGCAGAATAAAAGGTTTTTGGACATTCAACGTATAATTCAGAAGACTCAATGGTCATGATGGTAAAAGATTATGATTGAACAATACTACCAATCCCATATGCTTATATATCTTTTATGTTACTTTCAGGTAACTCCAGGACATCAATTATTGTCCACCAGGGTTCCAATATGGAGACCGCGGATATAATCTCTGTCTATGTGGAGAAGCAGAAGCTTTTGGATACGACGGATCTCCTGCTGGGATTGAAATGCCTGCTCGCCGCATATTGTATTTCAATATACGCTACAACGAGAAAGTTAACAACTCCTTGACATAACTCGAACTGCCTTTTCTGGAGTTGTCCTATACAAGGCCAAGACCTACCGTTACCAGGACGGTGACAAAGTTACAGGAGCAGTAAGAGCTACTTCTCACTTACAGAAAAACATTCTTGAACCATGACTCTTTATCATACTTTGTAAGGGTTTCATTAACTTTTAAAGTCGGTGGCAATTCACCAAAGTAGCAGGCAATTCTTATGGCATTTAACATTGAGTAATACAGACAACTAAGCAAAGTAGGTGGCTGCCCTGTTGAAAGTAGTCCCAAAAATTGTCGCCTTCTAATAAAACCCGTTATGAACATTCGGACACATATTAATGTGTATATTTTACCGCTTGTCCCCCCCCCCCCTCAACTCCCAATCAAGTGCCATTGCCATTTTTGTTACCTGTTATACCCTACTCTCTGAGAGTTTTTGATTTTCGGTCTCAGAGGCCAGGACACCCCAGCAGGTTATGTACAAAAGCATTCCATGACAGTTATCCTCACTCCACTCCACCCTCCCCCCCCCAAACAACTCCCCCACCCAGTGTCATTGCCATTTTTGTTACCTGTAATACCCTACTCTCAAAGTTTTCGATTTTCGGTCACAGACTGTACGCGGGTGAAAGTTGGAGGCATAAATGACATGAACATAACGTGATCAATTTAGGTTGGGTTGGGATGCTTGTATTTTTAATCGTTTGAACTTTGTGCTTCCAGGGATTGAGAGTGAACTATGATATCAGGGAGGGCTAACATGAAAAGACCAATGTAAATGTGCTTTTTGTGATTTCCTTAATAAAATATATCATACATATATTTTGTGTTAATGTTCTTATTGTGTATCTCGAACAAGAGCCATTACTGGGTGGTACGAACACCACTAATTCTCACTAAAAAGGTGCAAATTAACACCTTTTGAAGGTGTAATTCTCACGAAATGGGTGTGTTTTAACACCCTTGGAAGATGGAATCATCTCCAGAAGGTGTATTTTAGCACCTCTATAAGGTTTAAATGCGGCCAAAAGGTGTAAATAAACACCCAAGAGGGTGTAATCTCAGTCAAAAGGTGTAATTCTTAATAATAAGGTGTGATTTAACACCCCTGGAAGATGGAATGATCACCAGAAGGTGTATTTTAGCACCCCTAGATGATTCAAATTTGCCTAAAAGGTGTGAATGAACACCCAAAGAAGGTGTAATTGTGTTGAAAAGGTGTAAATTAACACCACTGAAAGGTTTAGTTGTGGTCAAAAGGTGTAAATAAACACCCCTGGGGTCCCCCCAAAATATGCTTATAAATTTGTCTGGAAGGTGCAAATTTTATTCAGAAGGTGTGAATGAACACCCATGGAAGGTGTAATGTGAGCAAAAAAGGTGTAACTTAACACCTTTTCGCGAAGGTGTAAATTTACACCTTTCGGAGAGGGTGTTAATTCACACCCAAAAGGGTGTTAGCCCTGGGACAAGCCATTTACACCCCGTAGAGGTGTAATTTACACCTTCTGGGCTAAGTGTGTACTTGTATTCTCTGCAGACGAATGTCACCCAGCCCTCGAGTGGTCAAGGAAACAGTTTTCCAACTTTCCACGGTATTGGAACCATTGCGTCCTTTGAATCTAGACACGAGAACAAAGAACCATCAAAGTATATGCCCCATCCCTATTATTCATACCAAGCACAGTACCCGTACCAGACACAGTTTCCATACCAGACACAGTACCCGTCCCAAGGACAGTTCCCTTTCCAGACACAGTACCCATTCTATCCATTCCAGAATCAGTGTAGATTCCAAAGTGCATCTCAGCCCACAACTGAGTACCACCCACAGGAGAACCATACCTCTCCTCTTCAAGATATATCGACAAACTCCGTGGATGAGATAAAAGGTGAGTGGCACAGCCACATGATGGACTATAACAGTTTGTGCTTTCAACGTAATATAAAGCGTTATGTCGCTGTTCAAACGATAAAAATGATAAATCAGACATATAGAAAACCACCAGTTGCAAATGATACATTGTCACCTAACATAATCAGCTAATATACTATCAACCGATATTCACACAGTGATATTTATTTTTATTTTTTATTACAGAAGATCTAATCGATGTGGTTAATGACAAGTCGCCAAGGCAAACCAATGAGGCCAGCACCAGTGGCTCCCCCTGTCAGACAAACGTCAACAGTGACTCACCTCTTACCGTCAGTCCAGACACCCGTTCAGTGGCATCACTCGACAATACCAGTGGCTACCAGTCATCCAACGGCAGCAGCTGTGGTTCCCCGTATATCACTCATCCTGAAGATACATCTGTCCATTCATCGATCGATAATGTCAGCGGATACAAACCTTTCAGCGACAGTGGCTCCCTCTACCAGATGTCAACTAGCAGTGGGGGTACTGGTGGCACCACCTACCAAAATACATCTTTACCATCCCAGTCACCTCTAATCCTTATCCCGCTCAGTTCTACATCGCCAACGCCAACACCAACGCCAGATTCCTCGCCACCCGTGAAAAAGAAGAAATCTCGAACAAACTACACGGTTGATCAGTTGAAAACCATGGAAGCCGTCTTCAACGAGAACGCGTACCCAGACTGTGACAAGATGGAGGAACTCTCTCTTAAACTGCGCGTCGCCGAACAGAAAATTGAGGTAAGTGAGTTTTCTGGTTTTCGTAACGCTAGCTTGATACTACTATAAGCCCATGACATAGCAATCTTGTATTTGTAGATATAGGAATATCCCTTACACACCATAGACAAAAACTGTTCTGCGATAACGTCTCCCCATTACATAATCTATTCTTCATTTTATTACAGGTCTGGTTTCAGAACAGAAGGGCCCGATGGAGGAAGAAGAACGCTGCGTCCCCAGTTTACAACCCTTCCATGTCCATGGATCACTACTCGACGCCTGTGTACCACGGAACCCCTACTGCTCCGATACCAGTGTATCCCACCTTTCCCACACCGACAATACCCAGTCGCGTGACCAGTGCTACAGAACGTAAAACTATACACCATCATTCCTTTCCCATGGTGCAACAGTCTCCCTCATTGATGTCGTCAGTTCCGGTCTTACCATATTACAGACAACCTGTACCTCCTTCATCATACTCATATACATGTATGTAACTTGTGTCTGTGGTCTGACGTTATAGTTAATACCGTGGTATTTAATCAGTGCAAAGACAGTGTAAATAAGAGCGTGTAAAGTGTAGATATTGGTTGACATTGTTCGTTTATCATATCTCTGTAAATATACTCAAGACGTCTTTGTATATATGCTTTCTTATTTATTGCCTAATAAAAATGAAATGGGTACACGATTAGTTATTTTTTATTTCCAGTTTCTATCAGCACTGATATATGTGTGATTTATAATTAACACGCTTATACATTTCAAGACTTCAAAGGTCACTTCCGGTCAGGTGACGGCCTGGTCAGGAGAGATAACTCCCCCAAACAAGTTATATGCCCCCCCCCAATATGTGCGAAGATCTTTCGGGAAAAATGCAACAAGAGTTATCTGTCCCTGAGTACTACTTTAAATGTCCTTGAGTTACTTCAATGTCCGATCATAGACTGTAGTACTCTCTGTTAATTCAAGATATTAACAGACAGTGATAGTGTACTGTTCCAGCTGTCTCCCCTTCAGTGATTGGTAATTCGACCCCGCCTTTTAAACTAAGACGAGCATTCTCATTGGATCACTATTTATAGGAGCCACCCCAATCTTCACACACAACCACGTGACTGTGTCAGTTGACCGATGACATAGCGCAGCCTCGTTTTCGATTTCAAAATCTGGCGTCTAACTGGGAAAATGTTGTTGTTGCTGCATCAGTCGATTATTGGCTCTCCGTAGAAGGGTCCAATACTATAGGCTATTACAACACATATAAGGGAAGTGGGAAGAGGTGCCGACATACTGACTGCGTCACATGACTTCACAGAATAGTCTTCTGGTTAACCTATTCTAAAGCACATACCAAGAATCTAACGATTCGTGATATGTGTTGTATCTCAGGTACGCTTGGATGATATGACCAAACGGCCCCTAGCACCGGCATAAGCGGTATTAGATACAAATCTAGAGAGCTATGATGGAAATGCTCTGACAACTCGTATACTGGTAATTGGTGAGTAGCCCAGGAATGGCTGTAGTCTCGAATGGCTCTGTAATCGACTCACAGCCAAGGTTCCTCCTATAGACAATACATCCCACACATTGAACTTTGAATGACGTTGTCCAATATCCTAACTGCACACGAAATAAAACGGCAGCGAATAGTAATAAACTATACCTCATTTTCCTCTACATTGGTCCTTCTCGCCGCCTGCCAACTCTCAACACTTAATAATTCCTCGTTCTTGAGATATCATCTTTTAATCACGCCTTCACGGAGTTTTCTGACATATTTTGGTCTCATATTTTGAATGTCTGCGTTAGCCACGCCCACGTACACGCGCATTCGTTGGAGCGTCATCGACCTGACCTGAATAATCACGCATGCGCCACGGCTTGTTTTCAAAGACACCGCCATCTCCGGCAAAGTCCGTGCAAGGGAAATTTACATCACTGACAGTTGAATGGAGGTCAGCTGAATATTCAAATCCCCGAGAATCTTGAACAATTGATGATAACTTAAGAATAAGGGAATACCGAGAGTTCTAACTTGGAGGGAAGTGACAAAAGACTACAAGGAGAATAACGAGGTACATTTTATTATCACCAGCTACTGTGTTCTTGTATGTGCAGCCGTTAAATCTTCCGAAACACAGGCGTTTCGGAGGCCAAAACTTCGTGGTACGAAATGTGATGGGAAGGAACTACAGCTGTGTAGGGAAGAACAGCCACGCCCACCTACACAGCAAAGGTTCTATGGCTAATTGGTGAGCTGTTTCGCTGTGACAACTCGTACATTGGAGATTGGTGAGCTGTGTAGGCGTCAGATGTAAATGACGGCATTTAACACAAAAGACTAGTCTGTAAGGCCCGATGTCGACCCAGCATCAACTTCCTACAAATGCCAACATATATCAAAGACCAAAAGGTCTGTACAGGGGGCGGGCCTCGGGGACGAAACGTCCACCAGCAGAATCTCGCCATGTCCGATCATCTCCGGGCATGTCTAGAGTGGTAAGAGACCCAAGGACTGTTCCAGAATGTTCTTGGTGGTGTATGGTGAGGACATTCTCATGGCATCAGATTGTATATCTCCTATTGTCGTATATACCGACGGTTTGGAGGTTACAAACTCTGACGTTGGGAGAATGGGTGAGGAGGGCACCTCCCCCTCCACTCTCTGTACCCATACAAATGAGTGAAATAGTCAATACACATAACCTATATGTGCTGTATCATGTTATGAATACGAGTCAATGATCAGTTCGATCCCAGGTTCACCATGTAAGCGTTAAAGTTGGGATTATCAGAAAATGATACACTTCGAAATGTACAGTGGTACATTTCATACACGGTGAAATATGTCAGATTCCTACTGATTCTATTCTTTCGCAATGGAAATGAAAAAGTCGATCACTGGTCAACTAATTGAATGATTAAACACTTCCTTATCTCATTCCACGGATAACGCTATCCTTTTACATATATGATGACGATGTTTATTAATTGGTTAACAATTACTTCGCAATTACAAAGTTAATTACAAAATAAAATTAATAGTAAGTTAATTGATAGTTATCATATAGATAACCAGACATACCCTAAAATAGATTAATTAATAAATTATATATGCGTTATATATATATTTACTTGTTAATCCCAGTTAGGTGACGTTCAAATAACTTATACTTTATTGTTGAAACTACGGCGAAAAACTAAAAGGGAAAGAAGTATTGTTACTCCGAATAACGACAGAAAAGCCATATTTTGATCAATATTTCGACATATATTATGTCATCGTCAGGACTGATACGCATACATGTTCAACAACACATTATATACTACACAGGTGAGAAATGTAACCATTCAGGTCTCAGTAATTACAAAAGACATTGTAGTACAACAGTAGTCAGGTGAACACTTTTCATGGTAAATAACATAGTTCTTGGTAAGCATATGTGCAGATTGGTATTACAAAGATTGTATATACAACATGAGAACAAAGGTGAACAGATTCTGTTAATTGAATAGAGTGAGTTCTTTAGATGCTTTTAAACCAGCGTTTAATATCGGCCGTGTACGTCTTATAGCAAGGGCTTCTTTAAATAGTATTTCTGACCAGTGTTTGGCTTTGTCTATTACTTTACAATTGTTTGTGATTAGAGGTTTGAAATTGGAACTGTTTTTATTAGAGAATGAGTCAGGTAGTTGAAACATGCTGTGTATATAGAGAAAACCTTCACATTTAACAATGTGATCAAAAACACTTCCCACACCAGATGCATGCTCACGGAGTCGTTCGGTCAGGCATCGGTCCGTTTTTCCTATGTACTCAGCATTACAACCTGGGCATGTAAATTTGTATATAATCAAGCTTTTGTATTCGTCAGGAGTTTGATCTTTAACTGAGGTATAATAGCTAACTTGTCTAGTTTGCCATAAATATACAAAACGTACATCCTTTTTGAGATGCTTTTTTATTTTTGACACGCATTTACGCGCAACACGTTCACCAAATTTACCTAAATATGGCAATCTCAGCCAAATCCTAGGAATATCACCGTCATTACGGTCTGAATGACGGTCTGAAGTTGCCTGTGGAGGGTTTCTTTTTTGGCAAGACTTAAATTTCTCAATCAGACGTTGTGCAAGCCCTTTAGTATATCCATTCCATAAAAGAAATTTTTTGACACACAAAAGTTCAGATTGTAATACAGATGGTGAACTACAGAGTTTAGTTGCTCTAGACACGAGGGCTCGTACCCAAGCAACTTTTCGGGACCATGGCGCAAAACTTTCGTAATGAATGTATTGTCCAGTGTTAGTAGGCTTTCTATAGATTGTGGTTTCTTCTCCATTGAACTGGATATCCAGGAAATGTACATAAGCACAGTTTTCAAATGTTTCATTAGTGAACTTCAATTGTGGATGGAAAGAGTTGAAAGTTTTCAATATAGTATCAAAATTGCTTGGTTTAGCCAAGACGAGAGTATCGTCTACAAAGCGAATGTAGAACTTGATAATGTCCTTTTTAATAAGGTCGTCCACAAGCTGTTTTTCAAGTTCTGTCATGATGATGTTTGCCAACACAGGGCCCAAAGATGAACCCATAGACACACCGTCAATTTGTTTATACAATTGTCCATTGCAGGAAAACGGGGTTTTAGTGCATGTATCCAAAATAAGTTTCTTAAGGGTTCCCCTGGCTAAAAGGGTTTCCCTGGCTTCTCGGGCCTATCTGTGTGGATTGTCTCGTGAGTCTCTATGACTGGATCAAGTCACGTGGTGCTAATCCTATCGAAGGAACAGGATTATCCTGAATAATCCACCAAACATTTTTTAATCGAGTTGCTTTTCCGTTATAATTCGCCGAACCTACCAGTTCGGATTTTCAGAAGTTATCATGGGAGTCGCCACAATCTATTGAGAGGAAAAAGTTTCCTGGGCTCATTTATTGGAAATGAAAAAAGCATACAATTGGGAGCTGAAAGGAGATCGTTCGTACCCAACGACCTCCCCTAAACGACACCCTTATACACCTCAAAATATACAGTGGTACATTTCATATATGCCAGGTTCATACATGGTTATATTCCTTCGAAAGAGAATAAAAATCACAGAAAGTTGATGTTAATTCGATCATTTGTCAACTAAATGAATAATAAAACTTCCGTATGTCATTCCACGGATATAAGACCCTCTTTTTATGATGACGAAGTTTATTAATTGGTTGACAATTACGTCGCAGTTACAAAGTTAATTACAATTAAACTCAATAATAATTTAATTAATAGTTACCAGTTATATTGCAGGTACATCCTAAAATAGATTAATTACGAAATGCAACTTTTGTATATATTTTCCTGTTAATTCCAGTTAACTGATGTTAAAATAAGGTATTTTATTGTTGAAATAACGCCGTACAGCTATCGTGGCCTATATGAAAGATTTTGCTCAAATGTGGCAGTGGGAATATTGTAACATTCTTGCTGTTACAAATAGGAAGGAGAAATTTATTCAGTCTGATTGACTTCATAATGAGAAGATTATCGGTAATCCATTAAGTCCCATCGCTCGGATCGGATTGGCAATATATTAAGTCCATGTGTTCAAGGGACAAAGGGATTAAGGTTAACCAATACCATACTCCAGGATCATCGTTTGTTCTCAAGCAATATCACGTGACTCCTTGTCAATGGATATTGGATTGGATTTAATATTGTCTTTAATTGATTAGATTCCGTTTTAATTGTTTATCTGTCAGACTATTTACAGTCGATCGTTGACTTGAGAGAAACGCGAAAGTCTTTACTCGCTCTGATCTGACAGATAATTGATATTATAAAGATCCGGAAATTTTATAGACATCAGTATCTTATCAGCATTTATTCCATTAACATATTTAATTCAAATTAATACATACTCTTTTGGCCGAATGCTAATCAAGATGGAAAACACGCCGAAATCCGAAGTAACGAGAGGACAAGGAAACTCCACTTATCTGGTAAGTCGAATTTGATATTGCTTACTTTTTTACTTCATTTATTTTTTCATTATTTAGCTACCGCTTTAAGCTTCTCTAATTGATAAATGCTAAGTCTAATTTATAAGCAAAACAACTTTTACGTACCTGGATCTGACAATTCCTTTCCTGTAAAGTTGATTACCGGTATTAAGATGTACCGTACAGGCTTTAGCAAATGTGTATTAATTAACTCTACTTGTATTCTCTGCAGACGAATGTCATCCAGCCCTCGAGTGGTCAAGGAAACAGTTTTCCAACTTTCCACGGTATTGGAACCATTGCGTCCTTTGAATCTAGACACGAGAACAAAGAACCATCAAAGTATATGTCCCATCCCTATTATTCATACCAAGCACAGTACCCGTACCAGACACAGTTTCCATACCAGACACAGTACCCGTCCCAAGGACAGTTCCCTTTCCAGACACAGTACCCATTCTATCCATTCCAGAATCAGTGTAGATTCCAAAGTGCATCTCAGCCCACAACTGAGTACAACCCACAGGAGAACCATACCTCTCCTCTTCAAGATATATCGACAAACTCCGTGGATGAGATAAAAGGTGAGTGGCACAGCCACATGATGGACTATAACAGTTTGTGCTTTCAACGTAATATAAAGCGTTATGTCGCTGTTCAAACGATAAAAATGATAAATCAGACATATAGAAAACCACCAGTTGCAAATGATACATTGTCACCTAACATAATCAGCTAATATACTATCAACCGATATTCACACAGTGATATTTATTTTTATTTTTTATTACAGAAGATCTAATCGATGTGGTTAATGACAAGTCGCCAAGGCAAACCAATGAGGCCAGCACCAGTGGCTCCCCCTGTCAGACAAACGTCAACAGTGACTCACCTCTTACCGTCAGTCCAGACACCCGTTCAGTGGCATCACTCGACAATACCAGTGGCTACCAGTCATCCAACGGCAGCAGCTGTGGTTCCCCGTATATCACTCATCCTGAAGATACATCTGTCCATTCATCGATCGATAATGTCAGCGGATACAAACCTTTCAGCGACAGTGGCTCCCTCTACCAGATGTCAACTAGGAGTGGCGGTACTGGTGGCACCACCTACCAAAATACATCTTTACCATCCCAGTCACCTCTAATCCTTATCCCGCTCAGTTCTACATCGCCAACGCCAACACCAACGCCAGATTCCTCGCCACCCGTGAAAAAGAAGAAATCTCGAACAAACTACACGGTTGATCAGTTGAAAACCATGGAAGCCGTCTTCAACGAGAACGCGTACCCAGACTGTGACAAGATGGAGGAACTCTCTCTTAAACTGGGCGTCGCCGAACAGAAAATTAAGGTAAGTGAGTTTTCTGGTTTTCGTAACGCTAGCTTGATACTACTATAAGCCCATGACATAGCAATCTTGTATTTGTAGATATAGGAATATCCCTTACACACCATAGACAAAAACTGTTCTGCGATAACGTCTCCCCATTACATAATCTATTCTTCATTTTATTACAGGTCTGGTTTCAGAACAGAAGGGCCCGATGGAGGAAGAAGAACGCTGCGTCCCCAGTTTACAACCCTTCCATGTCCATGGATCACTACTCGACGCCTGTGTACCACGGAACCCCTACTGCTCCGATACCAGTGTATCCCACCTTTCCCACACCGACAATACCCAGTCGCGTGACCAGTGCTACAGAACGTAAAACTATACACCATCATTCCTTTCCCATGGTGCAACAGTCTCCCTCATTGATGTCGTCAGTTCCGGTCTTACCATATTACAGACAACCTGTACCTCCTTCATCATACTCATATACATGTATGTAACTTGTGTCTGTGGTCTGACGTTATAGTTAATACCGTGGTATTTAATCAGTGCAAAGACAGTGTAAATAAGAGCGTGTAAAGTGTAGATATTGGTTGACATTGTTCGTTTATCATATCTCTGTAAATATACTCCAGACGTCTTTGTATATATGCTTTCTTATTTATTGCCTAATAAAAATGAAATGGGTACACGATTAGTTATTTTTTATTTCCAGTTTCTATCAGCACTGATATATGTGTGATTTATAATTAACACGCTTATACATTTCAAGACTTCAAAGGTCACTTCCGGTCAGGTGACGGCCTGGTCAGGAGAGATAACTCCCCCAAACGAGTTATATGCCCCCCCCCCCCAATATGTGCGAAGATCTTTCGGGAAAAATGCAACAAGAGTTATCTGTCCCTGAGTACTACTTTAAATGTCCTTGAGTTACTTCAATGTCCGATCATAGACTGTAGTACTCTCTGTTAATTCAAGATATTAACAGACAGTGATAGTGTACTGTTCCAGCTGTCTCCCCTTCAGTGATTGGTAATTTGACCCCGCCTTTTAAACTAAGACGAGCATTCTCATTGGATCACTATTTATAGGAGCCACCCCAATCTTCACACACAACCACGTGACTGTATCAGTTGACCGATGACATAGCGCAGCCTCGTTTTCGATTTCAAAATCTGGCGTCTAACTGGGAAAATGTTGTTGTTGCTGCATCAGTCGATTATTGGCTCTCCGTAGAAGGGTCCAATTCTATAGGCTATTACAACACATATAAGGGAAGTGGGAAGAGGTGCCGACATACTGACTGCGTCACATGACTTCACAGAATAGTCTTCTGGTTAACCTATTCTAAAGCACATACCAAGAATCTAACGATTCGTGATATGTGGTGTATCTCAGGTACGCTTTTATTGTACCTGTTCATGTGGCAACTTGGATGATATGACCACACGGCCCCTAGCACCGGTATAAGCGGTATTAGATACAAATCTAGAGAGCTATGATGGAAATGCTCTGACAACTCGTATACTGGTAATTGGTGAGCTGTTTCGCTGTGACAACTCGTACATTGGAGATTGGTGAGCTGTATCGTCGTCAGATGTAAATGACGGCATTTAACACAAAAGACTAGTCTGTAAGGCCCGATGTCGACCCAGCATCAACTTCCTACAAATGCCAACATATATCAAAGACCAAAAGGTCTGTACAGGGGGCGGGCCTCGGGGACGAAACGTCCACCAGCAGAATCTCGCCATGTCCGATCATCTCCGGGCATGTCTAGAGTGGTAAGAGACCCAAGGACTGTTCCAGAATGTTCTTGGTGGTGTATGGTGAGGAGGGCACCTCCCCCTCCACTCTCTGTACCCATACAAATGAGTGAAATAGTCAATACACATAACCTATATGTGCTGTATCATGTTATGAATACGAGTCAATGATCAGTTCGATACCAGGTTCACCATGTAAGCGTTAAATTCTGTTCACTCACTCACTTACTCGAGATTTTCGTGTCCGGAGGTATCTGTTCCGCAAGTTCAAAACATAAAATGTCGGCTCTTGCTTTGGGAAATCTCCGTATGAAAACGTTCGTGCTGCCATCTACATTCTGTACACACGGAAGACACCTCTGACTGGGCAATAACTTGTTGGCCAAATTCCTGGTTATCCCCCCTGTTTCGAACATTTCCCATGAATAGGTACGAATTTGCCCTCAGTGACATCAATGTTAATAGATCTGGGCATGTCCGGTGACATCAATTCCGGGTCAAAGATCACGCCTCTAGATTAATAGGCCCCTAGATACCCTTCAGTTAATTGACATGCATGATTGAGGTAGGAGTATTGGGGTGGTCATTTGAAAGCTTGTTTCCTCTGTCTCACTCTGCCTCATGCTGTAGAAGACGATGGTAATGGTCTCGAGACCATGGGGTGACTTTCGCTGAAAAGTTACTGTGTGCATGCGTAATCCGCAGGCAGATCTGGGGTGGACGTTTTGGGGTCGAGGTGGACTAACCGTGGTCCGAATGGGTCGTATGAGGTGTCATAGTGAATCACTCGTGGAGAAGCGTCCAACCGGATGGGTGTGTTGTGAAAGTAAGACTATGGTGCGTATTGTGGGGAAAGGGCACTTGGGTGGACGTTTTGAGATCGAGGTGGGCCCGTCATGGGCGTACTCGGTCGAGGAGTGTATCCATGTGAAGGGCTTCTCCAGGCCGATCAAGTCATGGGTGGATGCCTGTAAAACTTTCCCCGGCAAAAAATCCGGAAACACGGACTTTACCCCTAAAACTACACAAAACCCCTATAAACTAAGTCTAGAAGGGCTAATATCGGTCCCCAGCGGATCACTGACTTCAGAGAGATGCAGGTTGAGATAGCGCGTGCATGTAAAAATATTCTCCGAAAAAATGCGGAAAACGCACTTTACATCTGATGAGTCGTAGAAATGGGAATTTTGTTGTTGAGATTGGCTCTCAATTTCGGGGAAAACACCAAATCAATGGAAGTAACCCAGTTGCCCCTTAGTAGAGGAAGCAGAAACCCAGTATATTTGCCTTTTGACCTTTGTGGAGTTTTACAGTAGGCTAACGCCTTAACGCAATATTTTAACGCTCTATCTTAACGCCTTATAACGCCCTATCGTAGCGCCTTAACGCCCTAGAATAACAGATGCGCCTGCCCACTCGGAAGTAGTAGAGAAAGGGGAGTTTCGGAGGTGCAAATGAGCTTTTGGGGCTTTGTTCGATCTGGCCACGGTATCGGTTAGAGTTACATGTGTGTGTGTGTGAGGGTGCGTGTGTATGTTGGTGTGTGTGTGTGTGAGTGAATGTATGCGAGTCAGTGAGTATGGTGGTGGTGGTGGTGGTGTGTGTATATATGCGGTGATGGTAGCAGTGTGTGATGTGTGGTGGTGGTGTTTGGTGGTGGTCGCAGTGGTGGTCGTCATAGTGATGCTGGTGGTGATGATGTTACCCAGCTATTTAAGCCCCACCAACGGAGATATCGCAGATTGGTTGGAGAAAGTTTAGTAGTGCGTTGATTCATGATCATATCACTTTAAGTTATTTAGTGGGTTTAACTAACTCATCCAACAGTATGCGTTACCTCTGAGAGTTTTAAATTATATTGCCAGAGATGTACAACGATCTGCGTCTTCAGGATATATTATACCACCCACAATCACGACACTTTGTCAAGATATAGCGTCTTTTCGATTGTAGGCCTATCGTCCAGTTAACTTAATCGAAACATCCATAGACCGACTTTTCTTAAAACTACTTGGATAAAGGACTGGACATTATTAATTTACCACGAATCCTAAATGATACAGATATACGCGGCGCTGTACCAAACTATTTCAAGTTCACAGAGCCTCATTGCATTTCATACATGTATAAGTATACTAAATCTATAGCCACAAAAGTATTCAATTACTCTAATGCTGTCAAAGAGTTTGGCTGGAACTTATACACGTGTGGAGGCTATAATTGTGATTGTGTATCACCGAACTTTATCTATACACCATGCAAGCATTTGACTGGTGACCTTGATACAGTGAGTAATGAGGACCTAAATCACTCCTGATGGAGGGACCTAAATATAGACGGCCGAGAAAAAATATACCTGAAGGAGGACCAGAAGATAGTCCTGACTGCATTGGAAGAATATGTTATTGAGTGGTCAAAGCGAAATCAAGTTGAACCTGCAGTACTCGCTGACTGGCTGGACCTCACCAAGAACAAGGTCGTTGAAACAATCCGCCATATTGACAGTAGTACCCTTCCCCAAGCAAAACAAGTACTGAGAAACCTCAGTTCGCCACAAATTCTTCATAGTCCCAGCAGACAAAGCTCCAGATAATATAATATTCATATGTAAATATTACTATTATCAGGTGCTGGTTACGGATTTGAGTACAGGCACACCATCGCCTAGTACGATTACTTACTCCCAAACAGCATTCACTCTGGAAGATTTATTTAACAACCATAAAACGTTTCTCATTGAAAGAGGTATTTGTCATCCAACCACTCATAACGCTATACCGAAAGTGTACTGGACTCCCAAAATGCATGAATCACCATACAAATCTAGATTCATAGCTGGTACTAGAAGCTGCACCACCAATCTTCTTTCAACCCTGTCGACGTGTGCTCTTCAGGAGGTAGAAACATCTTGGGAAAGGTATTGCGACACTATTTCTAAGAACTCTGTGGATCACATTAGTGTCAATTTCATGGAATATCTAGCCCCATCAGAGCTTCTGAGCTATTTCACCAGGGCGTTGAAGCGTTAAGCTAGGCGTTGGTGGGTGTTACTCTCTTACGTCCATGAAAGTAAACGTATCCGACGTTCAATTCAGCAGACACTCTACCACGATGTTCACGTATATGACTTGGTCGAAACCCTTTCATCGCCTGGACAGTTTACGTCGTCACACCCGTGCACGCCATGAAGTACCCACACATACATGTGCAAAGTGTGATATAGACTTTTAGCATCCCAGTCAATTGAGACTTCACCAAAGTGTCATCCAAGAATCACGCTCGCCACTCTCGAGACCGGATATTTCAGTTCCCATGGAGATGCATCTTCGAATTGAAGAACCCATGGGGGTTGATCAACCTCCACGAATTAAAGAGCCGATGAGGTTGATCCCAGTGTCGGAGAGCCCTTCCATCTCGCTTCCCTACCTACCGATGGGGGAAATAAGAGCTCGGACCTCCAGTATCCTGAACTGCCCGAAGTCGCTTAGGACAAACGGTTAGAGCGAACATGGCCGAAGACTGAACTTTTCGAAATGGCGGCTTCTGATTGGACAAGAGCATACTTGAATTGTAAACATAACCAACGCGGCTCTCCCACCTTGGGTATGACATAACACTGGGGAGGATAACTATATGAAAACCTGTGAATGTGTTGATCTGTCTTTATCTCATCTGTCTGCATCATGGCATTAAGTTGTAAGGGATTAGCTATAGAAGACGTTAGGGCGTTATCGCTTCAAAACGGGCGTTCGGCAACATCATCACCACCAGAATCACTATGACGACCACCACTGCGACCACAACACACACACCACCACCACACACCATATACAGACACACTCACGCACAACCACCGCCAACACCTCCATCACTGCTACCACCATCACAAAGACACACACACCACCACCACCTCCACACACACCCACACTCACCCTTTCACTCACTCACTCACACACTCACTAAGACACACATACACAGGTAGCCAGATCAACAAGGCCCTCATCTCCCCCAAAAGTTCCTTTGCATTTTCGAAACTCTCCTTTCTCTACTACTACCGGCGTTAGGCGTTAGGATAAGGCGTTAAGGCGTTAAGATAGGGCCTTAAGGCGTTACTGTAAAACTTTCCACAAAGTTCAAAAGGCAAATATACTGGGTTTCTGCTTTCTTTGCTACTAAGGGACAACTGGATTACTTCCCTTGATTTGTTTTTTTTCCGAAATTGAGAGACTACAAAATCTCAACAACAAAATTCCCATTTCTACGACTCACCAGGTTTGAAGTCCGGTTTCCGGTTTTTTCCGGAGAACATTTTTACATGCATCCGCTATCCCACCCTGCACCTCTCGGCAGGCTACGATTAGACTGGATACCCGTCACTATTAATAACGTTGGGATACATATATATGCAGCGAAGGATGACGTAGCGTAATGTGGGTTAGGTATCCAGACTAGGCTACGATCTGCCGGGGATCGATCTTAGCCCACCCCTTCTAGACCTAGTTGATAAGGGTTTTCCATGGTTTTAGTGGTAAAGTCCGTGTTTCTGGATTTTTCCGGGGAAAATTTTACATGCACCCACCCATGACTCGATCGACCTGGAGGAGCGCTTCACAAGGATACCCACCTCGACCCAGTAGGCCCACTATGGGCCCACCTCGACCTCAAAAGGTCCACCCATGTGCCCTCTTCCCACAATTCCTTGCCTGCGCATGCACAGCATAGTCCTACTTTCACGGCATATCCGTCCAGTTGGACGCTCATCGTTGGACGTGCTTGACTATGACACCTCATACGACCCATTCGGACCACGGATATTCCACCTTGACCTCAAAACGTCAAACCCAGATCTGCCTGTGGACCACGCATGCGCAAAATCACTTTTCCGAGAAAATCATTCCATGACCTCGAGACCCCTTCCATTGTCTTCTACCGTGTGAGACAGAGACAACAAGGTGCCACACCCTACAGTAAAATCCACACCATTTGTATCCGGTATTGTGTGCATGCGCATGGGCCAAAGGTAACTTCGCGTCACGTGACGGTCGAGTCAGAAAAGATAATCCCTCAAACAAGAGTTATCTGCCCCCAATATGTGCGAAGATAGCCATTCACTACTACTCATGGAGCTAGATATGAAACTCTTTTATTAACCTTAGAGATTTCATGATTGCTCTACAAACCCAGTTTAGGCCTATCCAGTTCTTATCTGTGTGGATTATCGCATGAGTCTCCGTGACTGGATCAAGTCACGTGGTGCTAATCCTATAAAAGGTACAGAATTATCCAGAATAATCCACTATTTTTTTACAATCTAATTGTTTTTGCTTTAATATTCGCTGAAATTAAAATTCAAAATTCACAAGTTGGGATTATCAGAAAATGATACACTTCGAAATGTACACTGGTACATTTCATACACGGTGAAATATGTCAGATTCCTACTGATTCTATTCTTTCGCAATGGAAATGATATGTCGATCATTAGTCAACTAATTGAATGATAAAACACTTCCGTATCTCATTCCACGGATAACGCTATCCTTTTACATATATGATGACGAGGTTTATTAATTGGTTAACAATTACTTCCCAATTACAAAGTTAATTACAAAATAAAATTAATAGTAAGTTAATTGATAGTTATCATATAGATAACCAGCCATACCCTAAAATAGATTAATTAATAAATTATATATGCGTTATATATATATATTTTCTTGTTAATCCCAGTTAGGTGACGTTCAAATAACTTATACTTTATTGTTGAAATTACGCCGAAAAAGCTAAAAGAGTTTCCCTCGCTACTCAGGCCTATCTGTGTGGATTGTCTCGTGAGTCCCTATGACTGGATCAAGTCACGTGGTGCTAATCCTATCGAAGGAAAAGGATTATCCTGAATAATCCACCAAACATTTTTTAATCGAGTTGCTTTTCCGTTATAATTCCCCGAACCTACCAGTTCGGATTTTCAGAAGTTATCATGGGAGTCGCCACAATCTATTGAGAGGAAAAAGTTTCCTGTGCTCATTTATTGGAAATGAAAAAAGCATACAGTTGGGAACTGAAAGGAGATCGTTCGTACCCAACGACCTCCCCTAAACGACACCCTTATACACCTCAAAATATACAGTGGTACATTTCATATATGCCAGGTTCATACATGGTTATATTCCTTCGAAAGAGAATAAAAATCACAGAAAGTTGATGTTAATTCGATCATTTGTCAACTAAATGAATAATAAAACTTCCGTATGTCATTCCACGGATATTAGTCAGGTGGCTTAGCGAAATTACCGATACAGAGCGGATAAAAGCACCAAATTTGGCAAGTAGCTTCCTTTATGCTTATTATTCAATTTTAGCCTAGGAGCCCTCCTGAATTTTTCGGGATTTCCAAAATCCAAGATGGCCGACATATATGATAAAATCTTGGATTATAGGAGACACGCCAAGGCCCCATAGTTCCAAAGTAAACGTTCTGGGGTCATTTAACCTGGTTTTGGGCATGCATAGCAATGCTTCCAAAACACTACCATAATTGCATTTACTTTTTGCAGCTGGAGGACGAATTTCGAGACATTGGAGTAATAATAATAATAAGCTTTATTTTCAGAGGGTGGACAAAAGTGTACACTCAGTCAGCTAAGTGCTGATCTTCCCTGAGGCCCTCCACAGACACACATCCTTTCATACACACACAAAGTGATTTTTCACAAAGTGATTATATCATAATCTAATGTAAAATATTTAAACAAACAAACAACAAAACATTACTATATACACATACAGGAATAACAATTATATACAAAATAATGTCGCATCAGATCATTGATAAGTATTTAGATTTGAAACTCTGTACTGAGGAGGCACTTTGTATATCAGCTGGTAAGGAATTCCAAAGAGATGGTCCAGAGTATGAAAGACTCTTTTTGAAAAGCTCTGAATGTGGGAACGGGATTATCAGCTTATCTTTACTTGATGATCTTAGGGTTCTTTCCTGTGGAACAGTTGCAGAGAAAAGCTGTCTCATGTAATTTGGGTACAGGCCATTTAAAGATTTGTAGACAGTTACAGCTTTGGTGTACACAACTAATTAAAAGTTCAGCTGTTGGAGTATATATAAAGGTGAAATTCCCGCGCACTAAGACTGAGGCTGATGACGTCATGTGGCCGAAGGTGATGTCTTTTGCGGATCAAAGGTCACTTCCGGGTCAAAGGTCACTTTCGTTCCGAGGTCACGTCGGGATCAAAGATCACTTCCGGTGGTGATGCAGTCACCGGTTGATAAGTCTCCAGTCAGTGTGAATTGGCTTCCCAGTCACGTCAATGTTAATGGAGCAGTCGATTCGCTTGAATTACTGGGAATCTTGGGGAATGTTCGGTCATCTGCGGGAATGTCCGGAGGGTAATTGACCTTAGAGGTCAATCCTATCTTGCCACGTCAATGTTCTAGCCATATATGTTATAGCCTCTCTAGCCAGCGAGAGAAAGAAAATCCCCATACATAGCAATAGGCTTCGAGAATGCTGATAGTCCACCGACTGATACCGTAACAGAGACTGCTGAGAGTCTATCTACTGATACGGAGAGCTTGATCTCAGATAGTCAACCTACATCCCAAGGAGAAGGAGAATCCCCATGACCCTGATGGGAGTAGAACCAGCAATGCGGACACCAAAGGCTAGCACTTTATCCAATTGGTCGCGAGTCAGTATAATAGGAAAGGTTGAAAACACCCTGATGCATCTCAACTACTAGAGGGCGGGTCCCCGACATATACTTCTATGTCCAGCATATTCCATGGGTGGAACCCACCCATGGAATTTTTTTCTGTCTCATGCTGTGGAGTACGATGGAGGTGTCCCGAGGTTATTGGATGAATTTCGCTGAAAAATTCTGACTGCACAAGTGTGGTGCATAGGCAGATGTGGGATATAACTTTTGGGGTCTAGGTGGACCATCCGTGGTCCCAATGGGTCGTGTGAGGTGATGTGTCATACAGTCCGACTGGTAACTATAGTGAAAATGCCGTCCATCTGCGCATGCGCATACAGAGAATAGTACAAAAGGGGCATTTGATTGGACGTTTTAACCGTAAAATGTAAAATGGTCAACTATAGTGTAAAACAGCTCAGTTGTAGCAATATCTGCTTCGATCTAAAAATAATCGCTTTGAATTTGACGAGTAACATTGACTAAATTGAGCAAGAGTTTCGGATGACCCTATGTCTGCAATCTTGAATTCCTGAATTATTTTTCTAGCTGATGATTATAGGAATAGAGTCAAACTAGGTCCATAAATAGACAGATCGATCTGTATTGTGAATAGGCTTGGCTTTGAGAAATTGTTACTTTCAACTCCGTGTAAACACAATACCTTGAATTATACAAGCAAAATGAAAATATGAGTCCCATATGAACCCACGTGGTCATTATTTTGAAGTTAACAATTGTATTCTCAGCTGAAGATTATGCCAACAGAATAAAATGTGATAAGCTATGGTGCTATTCTGCTCAATTTAAACAAGTTTGTACCTTGTCTGAAAATAATACCATGCATTATACGAGTAACATGAAAAAAATCAGGCATTTCCGGATGGCTCCTTGTAGTCGCCATTTTGAATTTAACCATCATTTTTAATCTGAAGACAAGCAATTAGATTAAAACTGGACACAAGGTATTTGGCTATGATGTGAGATCAAGAATAATGCCTTGATCAATATGAGCAACATGAAAAAGTATGATTTCAAATGACCCCATATGGTCGCCATTTTGAATTTCACCATAAAATCTCAGGCATATGTAAATAGATGTAATATGGGCGTAAGATGTCAAGCCATGTTCCGAGATCTCTCGGTTCTGATACATTTGAAAAATGAGCTAATAATATTGCAATGAACTATACGCGCAACATGAAAACGAGTGATTTCAGATGACCCTATATGGCCATTATTTTGAATTTGACCATCAATTCTTAATCTTAGATATATGTAAATAGATTCGAAATGGGTGCAAGATATTCCACTATGATCAGAGATCTCTTGGTTTCGATACTTTGGACAATGAGCTAGCAATAATGGCATGAAACGTTTAATTTTCAGATGACCCCATATGACCGCCATTCTGAATTTCACCAACAAATATGGATCATAGGGATATGTAAATAGATTCAAAACGGACAGAAGATTCAGGCTATGCATAGAGAACCCTCGGTTTTGATAAAGTTGCCCAGTGAGCTAAGAATAATGCTTTGAACTACTCGAGCAACATGAAAAAGTGTGATTTTCAGAATACCTCAGGTTCGCTATTTTGAATTAAACCATCATATTTTGAGCTGAAAATTATGCAACCAGATTCTAAATAGGTGTAAGGAGTTAGACTTTGATGTGAGATTCACTGATGTTAACAAATTTTCACAATGATCAGAGAATAATGCATATTATATGAACAAACTGTAGAGGCGTGACTGACGGGTAACCCCACATGATCGTCATTTTGAATTAACGCATGATGGTTTATCACTAGAATTATGGAAATGTGCTAAAAATTAGCTCAATATAATATTCCATAGTATATTATTCCCTTCCACCTTGAACCCTACCGCACAAAGAACTAGTTTAGCATGGGTACCCATTTTAACAAACAATGCCATCAAAAGTTACATTTGGCGTCCTTGGTCGGTCGTCTACATCTGAGTGTAAAGATCATGGCTAAATTCAAAATGGTTGCAATGAGGTGCCCTCAGAAAGTAGCATTTGTCATTGTTTTCCGTCCATTATTTATTACATTTCTTACCCACAAGTGAATAAAACTAATTTATTTAGCCTAAATAATCATTCTCCATCGCACTGGTATTTTAAGAGAAAAATCGTTGCAAAAACATCGGCGGAAAAATGTCTTCCGATCAGATGATGTCACCGTGATGTCATCATGATGGTCATCTTGATTTTTTTGAGAGCATTTTATGGTAGACGTTGGCCAAAGTATATAGTATAGAAAGTTTCAGTCCTCTAGATAGCCCGGGGAGTAACGAAAATAGATAGGTAGCGAACACCCCTCCCCCCATCGTCCCAAGAATGCAATTAATAGACTCAAAATACCCCGATTCTGAGTAGGGTTCAGCTGCTGGTAATAATTAGCTATAGGTAATGTGTATATTTGTAACAAATCGGATTCAAACACCTCATTAAGCCATAATTTGATAGCGATTTGGCCTTCCTAGGACACAGAGAGCAAGAAAATCGATATTTTATCATCTGTGGCGGCCATCTTGGATTTTTGTGTTTCCCGTGAATTCTATAGGAAAGTCAAGAGGGCTCCTAGGCTGAAAATTATCAGCAGTCCTTAAGGAAGCATCATGCAAAATATGGCGCTTTTATCCGGACTGTAACGGTAATTTTGAAAAATGACCCTAAGCCACCTGACTATATAAGACTCTCTTTTTATGATGACGAAGTTTATTAATTGGTTGACAATTACGTCGCAGTTACAAAGTTAATTACAATTAAACTCAATAATAATTTAATTAATAGTTACCAGTTATATTCCAGGTACATCCTAAAATAGATTAATTACGAAATCCAACTTTTGTATATATTTTCCTGTTAATTCCAGTTAGGTGATGTTAAAATAACGTATTTTATTGTTGAAATAACGCCGTACAGCTATCGTGGCCTATATGAAAGATTTTGCTCAAATGTGGCAGTGGGAATATTGTAACATTCTTGCTGTTACAAATAGGAAGGAGATTTTTATTCAGTCTGATTGACTTCATAATGAGGAGATTATCGGTAATCCATTAAGTCCCATCGCTCGGATCGGATTGGCAATATATTAAGTCCATGTATTCAAGGGACAAAGGGATTAAGGTTAACCAATACCATACTCCAGGATCATCGTTTGTTCTCAAGCAATATCACGTGACTCCTTGTCAATGGATATTGGATTGGATTTCCTATTGTCTTTAATTGATTAGATTCCGTTTTAATTGTTTATCTGTCAGACTATTTACAGTCGATCGTTGACTTGAGAGAAACGCGAAAGTCTTTACTCGCTCTGATCTGACAGATAATTGATATTATAAAGATCCGGAAATTTTATAGACATCAGTATCTTATCAGCATTTATTCCATTAACATATTTAATTCAAATTAATACATACTCTTTTGGCCGAATGCTAATCAAGATGGAAAACACGCCGAAATCCCAAGTAACGAAAGGACAAGGAAACTCCACTTATCTGGTAAGTCGAATTTGATATTGCTTACTTTTTTACTTCATTTATTTTTTCATTATTTAGCTACCGCTTTAAGCTTCTCTAATTGATAAATGCTAAGTCTAATTTATAAGCAAAACAACTTTTACGTACCTGGATCTGACAATTCCTTTCCTGTAAAGTTGATTACCGGTATTAAGATGTACCGTACAGGCTTTAGCAAATGTGTATTAATTAACTCTACTTGTATTCTCTGCAGACGAATGTCATCCAGCCCTCGAGTGGTCAAGGAAACAGTTTTCCAACTTTCCACGGTATTGGAACCATTGCGTCCTTTGAATCTAGACACGAGAACAAAGAACCATCAAAGTATATGTCCCATCCCTATTATTCATACCAAGCACAGTACCCGTACCAGACACAGTTTCCATACCAGACACAGTACCCGTCCCAAGGACAGTTCCCTTTCCAGACACAGTACCCATTCTATCCATTCCAGAATCAGTGTAGATTCCAAAGTGCATCTCAGCCCACAACTGAGTACAACCCACAGGAGAACCATACCTCTCCTCTTCAAGATATATCGACAAACTCCGTGGATGAGATAAAAGGTGAGTGGCACAGCCACATGATGGACTATAACAGTTTGTGCTTTCAACGTAATATAAAGCGTTATGTCGCTGTTCAAACGATAAAAATGATAAATCAGACATATAGAAAACCACCAGTTGCAAATGATACATTGTCACCTAACATAATCAGCTAATATACTATCAACCGATATTCACACAGTGATATTTATTTTTATTTTTTATTACAGAAGATCTAATCGATGTGGTTAATGACAAGTCGCCAAGGCAAACCAATGAGGCCAGCACCAGTGGCTCCCCCTGTCAGACAAACGTCAACAGTGACTCACCTCTTACCGTCAGTCCAGACACCCGTTCAGTGGCATCACTCGACAATACCAGTGGCTACCAGTCATCCAACGGCAGCAGCTGTGGTTCCCCGTATATCACTCATCCTGAAGATACATCTGTCCATTCATCGATCGATAATGTCAGCGGATACAAACCTTTCAGCGACAGTGGCTCCCTCTACCAGATGTCAACTAGGAGTGGCGGTACTGGTGGCACCACCTACCAAAATACATCTTTACCATCCCAGTCACCTCTAATCCTTATCCCGCTCAGTTCTACATCGCCAACGCCAACACCAACGCCAGATTCCTCGCCACCCGTGAAAAAGAAGAAATCTCGAACAAACTACACGGTTGATCAGTTGAAAACCATGGAAGCCGTCTTCAACGAGAACGCGTACCCAGACTGTGACAAGATGGAGGAACTCTCTCTTAAACTGCGCGTCGCCGAACAGAAAATTAAGGTAAGTGAGTTTTCTGGTTTTCGTAACGCTAGCTTGATACTACTATAAGCCCATGACATAGCAATCTTGTATTTGTAGATATAGGAATATCCCTTACACACCATAGACAAAAACTGTTCTGCGATAACGTCTCCCCATTACATAATCTATTCTTCATTTTATTACAGGTCTGGTTTCAGAACAGAAGGGCCCGATGGAGGAAGAAGAACGCTGCGTCCCCAGTTTACAACCCTTCCATGTCCATGGATCACTACTCGACGCCTGTGTACCACGGAACCCCTACTGCTCCGATACCAGTGTATCCCACCTTTCCCACACCGACAATACCCAGTCGCGTGACCAGTGCTACAGAACGTAAAACTATACACCATCATTCCTTTCCCATGGTGCAACAGTCTCCCTCATTGATGTCGTCAGTTCCGGTCTTACCATATTACAGACAACCTGTACCTCCTTCATCATACTCATATACATGTATGTAACTTGTGTCTGTGGTCTGACGTTATAGTTAATACCGTGGTATTTAATCAGTGCAAAGACAGTGTAAATAAGAGCGTGTAAAGTGTAGATATTGGTTGACATTGTTCGTTTATCATATCTCTGTAAATATACTCCAGACGTCTTTGTATATATGCTTTCTTATTTATTGCCTAATAAAAATGAAATGGGTACACGATTAGTTATTTTTTATTTCCAGTTTCTATCAGCACTGATATATGTGTGATTTATAATTAACACGCTTATACATTTCAAGACTTCAAAGGTCACTTCCGGTCAGGTGACGGCCTGGTCAGGAGAGATAACTCCCCCAAACGAGTTATATGCCCCCCCCCCCCAATATGTGCGAAGATCTTTCGGGAAAAATGCAACAAGAGTTATCTGTCCCTGAGTACTACTTTAAATGTCCTTGAGTTACTTCAATGTCCGATCATAGACTGTAGTACTCTCTGTTAATTCAAGATATTAACAGACAGTGATAGTGTACTGTTCCAGCTGTCTCCCCTTCAGTGATTGGTAATTTGACCCCGCCTTTTAAACTAAGACGAGCATTCTCATTGGATCACTATTTATAGGAGCCACCCCAATCTTCACACACAACCACGTGACTGTATCAGTTGACCGATGACATAGCGCAGCCTCGTTTTCGATTTCAAAATCTGGCGTCTAACTGGGAAAATGTTGTTGTTGCTGCATCAGTCGATTATTGGCTCTCCGTAGAAGGGTCCAATTCTATAGGCTATTACAACACATATAAGGGAAGTGGGAAGAGGTGCCGACATACTGACTGCGTCACATGACTTCACAGAATAGTCTTCTGGTTAACCTATTCTAAAGCACATACCAAGAATCTAACGATTCGTGATATGTGGTGTATCTCAGGTACGCTTTTATTGTACCTGTTCATGTGGCAACTTGGATGATATGACCACACGGCCCCTAGCACCGGTATAAGCGGTATTAGATACAAATCTAGAGAGCTATGATGGAAATGCTCTGACAACTCGTATACTGGTAATTGGTGAGCTGTTTCGCTGTGACAACTCGTACATTGGAGATTGGTGAGCTGTATCGTCGTCAGATGTAAATGACAGCATTTAACACAAAAGACTAGTCTGTAAGGCCCGATGTCGACCCAGCATCAACTTCCTACAAATGCCAACATATATCAAAGACCAAAAGGTCTGTACAGGGGGCGGGCCTCGGGGACGAAACGTCCACCAGCAGAATCTCGCCATGTCCGATCATCTCCGGGCATGTCTAGAGTGGTAAGAGACCCAAGGACTGTTCCAGAATGTTCTTGGTGGTGTATGGTGAGGAGGGCACCTCCCCCTCCACTCTCTGTACCCATACAAATGAGTGAAATAGTCAATACACATAACCTATATGTGCTGTATCATGTTATGAATACGAGTCAATGATCAGTTCGATCCCAGGTTCACCATGTAAGCGTTAAATTCTGTTCACTCACTCACTTACTCGAGATTTTCGTGTCCGGAGGTATCTGTTCCGCAAGTTCAAAACATAAAATGTCGGCTCTTGCTTTGGGAAATCCCCGTATGAAAACGTTCGTGCTGCCATCTACATTCTGTACACACGGAAGACACCTCTGACTGGGCAATAACTTGTTGGCCAAATTCCTGGTTATCCCCCCTGTTTCGAACATTTCCCATGAATAGGTACGAATTTGCCCTCAGTGACATCAATGTTAATAGATCTGGGCATGTCCGGTGACATCAATTCCGGGTCAAAGATCACGCCTCTAGATTAATAGGCCCCTAGATACCCTTCAGTTAATTGACATGCATGATTGAGGTAGGAGTATTGGGGTGGTCATTTGAAAGCTTGTTTCCTCTGTCTCACTCTGCCTCATGCTGTAGAAGACGATGGTAATGGTCTCGAGACCATGGGGTGACTTTCGCTGAAAAGTTACTGTGTGCATGCGTAATCCACAGGCAGATCTGGGGTGGACGTTTTGGGGTCGAGATGGACTAACCGTGGTCCGAATGGGTCGTATGAGGTGTCATAGTGAATCACTCGTGGAGAAGCGTCCAACCGGATGGGTGTGTTGTGAAAGTAAGACTATGGTGCGTATTGTGGGGAAAGGGCACTTGGGTGGACGTTTTGAGATCGAGGTGGGCCCGTCATGGGCGTACTCGGTCGAGGAGTGTATCCATGTGAAGGGCTTCTCCAGGCCGATCAAGTCATGGGTGGATGCCTGTAAAACTTTCCCCGGCAAAAAATCCGGAAACACGGACTTTACCCCTAAAACTACACAAAACCCCTATAAACTAAGTCTAGAAGGGCTAATATCGGTCCCCAGCGGATCACTGACTTCAGAGAGATGCAGGTTGAGATAGCGCGTGCATGTAAAAATATTCTCCGAAAAAATGCGGAAAACGCACTTTACATCTGATGAGTCGTAGAAATGGGAATTTTGTTGTTGAGATTGGCTCTCAATTTCGGGGAAAACACCAAATCAATGGAAGTAACCCAGTTGCCCCTTAGTAGAGGAAGCAGAAACCCAGTATATTTGCCTTTTGACCTTTGTGGAGTTTTACAGTAGGCTAACGCCTTAACGCAATATTTTAACGCTCTATCTTAACGCCTTATAACGCCCTATCGTAGCGCCTTAACGCCCTAGAATAACAGATGCGCCTGCCCACTCGGAAGTAGTAGAGAAAGGGGAGTTTCGGAGGTGCAAATGAGCTTTTGGGGCTTTGTTCGATCTGGCCACGGTATCGGTTAGAGTTACATGTGTGTGTGTGTGTGGGTGCGTGTGTATGTTGGTGTGTGTGTGTGTGAGTGAATGTATGCGAGTCAGTGAGTATGGTGGTGGTGGTGGTGGTGTGTGTATATATGCGGTGATGGTAGCAGTGTGTGATGTGTGGTGGTGGTGTTTGGTGGTGGTCGCAGTGGTGGTCGTCATAGTGATGCTGGTGGTGATGATGTTACCCAGCTATTTAAGCCCCACCAACGGAGATATCGCAGATTGGTTGGAGAAAGTTTAGTAGTGCGTTGATTCATGATCATATCACTTTAAGTTATTTAGTGGGTTTAACTAACTCATCCAACAGTATGCGTTACCTCTGAGAGTTTTAAATTATATTGCCAGAGATGTACAACGATCTGCGTCTTCAGGATATATTATACCACCCACAATCACGACACTTTGTCAAGATATAGCGTCTTTTCGATTGTAGGCCTATCGTCCAGTTAACTTAATCGAAACATCCATAGACCGACTTTTCTTAAAACTACTTGGATAAAGGACTGGACATTATTAATTTACCACGAATCCTAAATGATACAGATATACCCGGCGCTGTACCAAACTATTTCAAGTTCACAGAGCCTCATTGCATTTCATACATGTATAAGTATGCTAAATCTATAGCCACAAAAGTATTCAATTACTCTAATGCTGTCAAAGAGTTTGGCTGGAACTTATACACGTGTGGAGGCTATAATTGTGATTGTGTATCAACGAACTTTATCTATACACCATGCAAGCATTTGACTGGTGACCTTGATACAGTGAGTAATGAGGACCTAAATCACTCCTGATGGAGGGACCTAAATATAGACGGCCGAGAAAAAATATACCTGAAGGAGGACCAGAAGATAGTCCTGACTGCATTGGAAGAATATGTTATTGAGTGGTCAAAGCGAAATCAAGTTGAACCTACAGTACTCGCTGACTGGCTGGACCTCACCAAGAACAAGGTCGTTGAAACAATCCGCCATATTGACAGTAGTACCCTTCCCCAAGCAAAACAAGTACTGAGAAACCTCAGTTCGCCACAAATTCTTCATAGTCCCAGCAGACAAAGCTCCAGATAATATAATATTCATATGTAAATATTACTATTATCAGGTGCTGGTTACGGATTTGAGTACAGGCACACCATCGCCTTGTACGATTACTTACTCCCAAACAGCATTCACTCTGGAAGATTTATTTAACAACCATAAAACGTTTCTCATTGAAAGAGGTATTTGTCATCCAACCACTCATAACGCTATACCGAAAGTGTACTGGACTCCCAAAATGCATGAATCACCATACAAATCTAGATTCATAGCTGGTACTAGAAGCTGCACCACCAATCTTCTTTCAACCCTGTCGACGTGTTCTCTTCAGGAGGTAGAAACATCTTGCGAAAGGTATTGCGACACTATTTCTAAGAACTCTGTGGATCACATTAGTGTCAATTTCATGGAATATCTAGCCCCATCAGAGCTGCTGAGCTATTTCACCAGGGCGTTGAAGCGTTAAGCTAGGCGTTGGTGGGTGTTACTCTCTTACGTCCATGAAAGTAAACGTATCCGACGTTCAATTCAGCAGACACTCTACCACGATGTTCACGTGTATGACTTGGTCGAAACCCTTTCATCGCCTGGACAATTTACGTCGTCACACCCGTGCACGCCATGAAGTACCCACACATACATGTGCAAAGTGTGATATAGACTTTTAGCATCCCAGTCAATTGAGACTTCACCAAAGTGTCATCCAAGAATCACGCTCGCCACTCTCGAAACCGGATATTTCAGTTCCCATGGAGATGCATCTTCGAATTGAAGAACCCATGGGGGTTGATCAACCTCCACGAATTAAAGAGCCGATGAGGTTGGTCCCAGTGTCGAAGAGCCCTTCCATCTCGCTTCCCTACCTACCGATGGGGGATATAAGAGCTCGGACCTCCAGTATCCTGAACTGCCCGAAGTCGCTTAGGACAAACGGTTAGAGCGAACATGGCCGAAGACTGAACTTTTCGAAATGGCGGCTTCTGATTGGACAAGAGCATACTTGAATTGTAAACATAACCAACGCGGCTCTCCCACCTTGGGTATGACATATCACTGGGGAGGATAACTATATGAAAACCTGTGAATGTGTTGATCTGTCTTTATCTCATCTGTCTGCATCATGGCATTAAGTTGTAAGGGATTAGCTATAGAAGACGTTAGGGCGTTATCGCTTCAAAACGGGCGTTCGGCAACATCATCACCACCAGAATCACTATGACGACCACCACTGCGACCACAACACACACACCACCACCACACACCATATACAGACACACTCACGCACAACCACCGCCAACACCTCCATCACTGCTACCACCATCACAAAGACACACACACCACCACCACCTCCACACACACCCACACTCACCCATTCACTCACTCACTCACACACTCACTAAGACACACATACACAGGTAGCCAGATCAACAAGGCCCTCATCTCCCCCAAAAGTTCCTTTGCATTTTCGAAACTCTCCTTTCTCTACTACTACCGGCGTTAGGCGTTAGGATAAGGCGTTAAGGCGTTAAGATAGGGCCTTAAGGCGTTACTGTAAAACTTTCCACAAAGTTCAAAAGGCAAATATACTGGGTTTCTGCTTTCTTTGCTACTAAGGGACAACTGGATTACTTCCCTTGATTTGTTTTTTTTTCCGAAATTGAGAGACTACAAAATCTCAACAACAAAATTCCCATTTCTACGACTCACCAGGTTTGAAGTCCGGTTTCCGGTTTTTTCCGGAGAACATTTTTACATGCATCCGCTATCCCACCCTGCACCTCTCGGCAGGCTACGATTAGACTGGATACCCGTCACTATTAATAACGTTGGGATACATATATATGCAGCGAAGGATGACGTAGCGTAATGTGGGTTAGGTATCCAGACTAGGCTACGATCTGCTGGGGATCGATCTTAGCCCTTCTAGACCTAGTTGATAAGGGTTTTCCATGGTTTTAGTGGTAAAGTCCGTGTTTCTGGATTTTTCCGGGGAAAGTTTTACATGCACCCACCCATGACTCGATCGACCTGGAGGAGCGCTTCACAAGGATACCCACCTCGACCCAGTAGGCCCACTATGGGCCCACCTCGACCTCAAAAGGTCCACCCATGTGCCCTCTTCCCACAATTCCTTGCCTGCGCATGCACAGCATAGTCCTACTTTCACGGCATATCCATCCAGTTGGACGCTCATCGTTGGACGTGCTTGACTATGACACCTCATACGACCCATTCGGACCACGGATATTCCACCTTGACCTCAAAACGTCAAACCCAGATCTGCCTGTGGTCCACCCATGCGCAAAATCACTTTTCCGAGAAAATCATTCCATGACCTCGAGACCCCTTCCAAATCACTTTTCCGAGAAAATCATTCCATGACCTCGAGACCCCTTCCATTGTCTTCTACCGTGTGAGACAGAGACAACAAGATGCCACACCCTACAGTAAAATCCACACCATTTGTATCCGGTATTGTGTGCATGCGCATGGGCCAAAGGTAACTTCGCGTCACGTGACGGTCGAGTCAGAAAAGGTAATCCCTCAAACAGGAGTTATCTGCCCCCAATATGTGCGAAGATAGCCATTCACTACTACTCATGGAGCTAGATATGAAACTCTTTTATTAGCCTTAGAGATTTCATGATTGCTCTGCAAACCCAGTTTAGGCCTATCCAGTTCTTATCTGTGTGGATTATCGCAGGAGTCTCCGTGACTGGATCAAGTCACGTGGTGCTAATCCTATAAAAGGTACAGAATTATCCAGAATAATCCACTATTTTTTTACAATCTAATTGTTTTTGCTTTAATATTCGCTGAAATTAAAATTCAAAATTCACAAGTTGGGATTATCAGAATTGATCAACCTCCACGAATTAAAGAGCCGATGAGGTTGGTCCCAGTGTCGAAGAGCCCTTCCATCTCGCTTCCCTACCTACCGATGGGGGAAATAAGAGCTCGGACCTCCAGTATCCTGAACTGCCCGAAGTCGCTTAGGACAAACGGTTAGAGCGAACATGGCCGAAGACTGAACTTTTCGAAATGGCGGCTTCTGATTGGACAAGAGCATACTTGAATTGTAAACATAACCAACGCGGCTCTCCCACCTTGGGTATGACATATCACTGGGGAGGATAACTATATGAAAACCTGTGAATGTGTTGATCTGTCTTTATCTCATCTGTCTGCATCATGGCATTAAGTTGTAAGGGATTAGCTATAGAAGACGTTAGGGCGTTATCGCTTCAAAACGGGCGTTCGGCAACATCATCACCACCAGAATCACTATGACGACCACCACTGCGACCACAACACACACACCACCACCACACACCATATACAGACACACTCACGCACAACCACCGCCAACACCTCCATCACTGCTACCACCATCACAAAGACACACACACCACCACCACCTCCACACACACCCACACTCACCCTTTCACTCACTCACTCACACACTCACTAAGACACACATACACAGGTAGCCAGATCAACAAGGCCCTCATCTCCCCCAAAAGTTCCTTTGCATTTTCGAAACTCTCCTTTCTCTACTACTACCAGCGTTATGCGTTAGGATAAGGCGTTAAGGCGTTAAGATAGGGCCTTAAGGCGTTACTGTAAAACTTTCCACAAAGTTCAAAAGGCAAATATACTGGGTTTCTGCTTTCTTTGCTACTAAGGGACAACTGGATTACTTCCCTTGATTTGTTTTTTTTCCGAAATTGAGAGACTACAAAATCTCAACAACAAAATTCCCATTTCTACGACTCACCAGGTTTGAAGTCCGGTTTCCGGGGTTTTCTGGAGAACATTTTTACATGCATCCGCTATCCCACCCTGCACCTCTCGGCAGGCTACGATTAGACTGGATACCCGTCACTATTAATAACGTTGGGATACATATATATGCAGCGAAGGATGACGTAGCGTAATGTGGGTTAGGTATCCAGACTAGGCTACGATCTGCTGGGGATCGATCTTAGCCCTTCTAGACCTAGTTGATAAGGGTTTTCCATGGTTTTAGTGGTAAAGTCCGTGTTTCTGGATTTTTCCGGGGACAATTTTACATGCACCCACCCATGACTCGATCGACCTGGAGGAGCGCTTCACAAGGATACCCACCTCGACCCAGTAGGCCCACTATGGGCCCACCTCGACCTCAAAAGGTCCACCCATGTGCCCTCTTCCCACAATTCCTTGCCTGCGCATGCACAGCATAGTCCTACTTTCACGGCATATCCGTCCAGTTGGACGCTCATCGTTGGACGTGCTTGACTATGACACCTCATACGACCCATTCGGACCACGGATATTCCACCTTGACCTCAAAACGTCAAACCCAGATCTGCCTGTGGACCACGCATGCGCAAAATCACTTTTCCGAGAAAATCATTCCATGACCTCGAGACCCCTTCCATTGTCTTCTACCGTGTGAGACAGAGACAACAAGGTGCCACACCCTACAGTAAAATCCACACCATTTGTATCCGGTATTGTGTGCATGCGCATGGGCCAAAGGTAACTTCGCGTCACGTGACGGTCGAGTCAGAAAAGGTAATCCCTCAAACAGGAGTTATCTGCCCCCAATATGTGCGAAGATAGCCATTCACTACTACTCATGGAGCTAGATATGAAACTCTTTTATTAACCTTAGAGATTTCATGATTGCTCTACAAACCCAGTTTAGGCCTATCCAGT
>JAVTVY010009300.1:0-48286 GCA_036873755.1 Hanleya hanleyi | reverse complement strand
AATGTTGCTGATATTGGTATAAAACGTGAACAAATTACGTAGAATGGGTCTGTGTGAGACCATTGGTAAATATTTTTCCACATGACATGGGACATAAAACGGGATATTTTACATCGCTGGAGAAGTATGAAAATTGAAATACGTCCATGGGTTAAAGACCTACGCCATCACAGATCTATTATGGGTCAGAGAGAGAAAATTCCCCACAAGTCTAAGGGGGAAAGAGTTCATCTGATAACAATGGACTGAGTATGATCATGCATGTCCAGAATTCGTCCATTGTAAGATTTTTCAGTTCTATGGTATGTATGTGGTGGACAGTATACAGTCATTTAACATTACTCAGATAGGATAAATGGTATATTGGTGGTTAGGGTCAGAAAAAGTGATCTTTCCCGCACACCATGTACCATTTTCTGGAACAGCCCTCAGAAATACCATGTTTCTTGTACACACATGTACAGTTTTATGTCAAAGTACCAGCAACGGAAAACAACTTCTCACTTTCGCTCCAGTCAAATTGTGTAGGGGTGTGTTTCACTTTATCATTCGTGAGCTCAAAGGCTGAATAAAATTTAGCTTTAGCTTCACAGGCACTATTAAACAAAAAAATATGAGGGAGGGAAGTTGTTTTTTTTTAATCTTTTTCTTTTCTTTCACACAAATCAAATATATCGTTTTTTCTGGCAAACTGATGCAGTAGTTTAATACAATTTGCATGAAACCAGCAATGTTCTTTGAGTTACTTGAAGAGTTCACCTTCTAAAATGCTATTTACTTCAAATAAGACGAGACATGACTCGAATGTCCAAGAACATTATTATTTTGGCAGAACTTTAAGGGAGAAGTGTGTATAAACAATTTTTTTTTTGCTGTGGGCAATAAAAAGGGATGATGCGGCCCTAAAACATGACGTGGCTGTGCCTGTGAAACTAAAAATTCATTTCATTCAGCTTAAAGGGTTGACTAGGAATGCATACCGAGCTATTTCATTTGCTGCTTTCAGACCATTCTCAAGCATAAGCTGGTTGTTCCCATTCTCCAAATCCTGTTCCCGATCATGTGTTCCTGTACTGAAGATGTGGAGGAGGATGAGATGGGAGAGAACGAGACGGAGACTCACACACCGTCTGCATATGCTGGTCAGGTATGCTAGGGCTTTAGATGACAGCCTGCATACAACAATAAACGTTGTGCCCAAATTGGGATGCGCCCAAATTTGAGAGCAAAAAAACAAAAAACAAATTTGAATTATTTTTTTTTTGGCATTGAGAATATTCCACATCAATTGTCATATTTCAGTTAAAGCATACCTATTTTGCCAGCATTCATGAACTTGGGGCACATTTCCCATTTTTTTTTTTGCTGAGTCGAGTAAAGGGTGTGCCCAAAGGGTAATCTAAATCCCTGTATGCAGTCTCGATGTGCAGAATAATCATTCCGAGACTCGCATTGGCCATTTTAGGCTCCAATGATCACTGTGCAAACCTTGGGTCACTCGGAGTAGTTGGAACCAGTCACGGCTGTCCCTGTGCTTATGTATGAGAATGAGTAAACCTGGTAGAATTAGGCCAGTATGTGGTATATGAATACCATATGTAAATACCTCATCAATATGGTCGGGTTAACCCTATCTGACCTGGGTGATTTGGTTGTACCACAGCAGGGGTATCCAGAACAGTCCATTGATCTTTTATGACTGAAGGATTGTTGAAAGCGACATCGAATCCTACTCATTGACTCACTCCAGTCTTGCTAGCTTGAGCAGAAAACTGTAGATTGTCTTCATTAGCAAATATCATGAACAAAATACTGTTGTTTCTTGATGTTACAATTTTGATGGACCCTCACTAGTGAAAGTCTGAGATTGGCTGGTTTGTCTTTCATTTCTCTCCATGAACCAATCAAATATTAGATTTCTTTTTGAAAATTTGAATTGACCAATTGAATGTTTCAAAACTGGAATATTTATCCCATAAAGCACTGGGGTTATTATAAAAATCTCTTGGATGAAATTATTGATAACATTATACAAATCTGGCATTGGACGAAATTAATGATAACATTATACAAATCTATTTGATGAAATTAATGATAACATAACCATTATACAAATCCATTGTATGAAATTAATGATAAAATTATACAAGTATATTGGATGAAATTAATGATAACATAACCATACAAATTCATTGGATGAAATTAATGGTAACATTTTTTGCCGGTGATTTATTTTGAGAATAAAAATTCTGTATAGTAATAAGCCTATTACAGAGACTGAGTGAGCAATAGTAAATATATAGCAGATGAATTCAATGTGTTGTTAATTTGTAAGGGCTGTTCCAGATAAACATATGTACCCCCCCCCGGACGGCAAAGAAAAAAAAATTATGTGGGTGGTTGTTGTCGTAAAAATATTGCTGGTCTGGGTGGGTGTATGTTGAAATAAACCACTTCTCTGGGTGGTTGGATTCATTACTTGTAAAATGCTTCTGTGTGTGGGCCCTCAAATCCTTTTGAGGCATATAGTATTCATCATTTATGTATCTAGATAAACTTATTTTAATCCTCGAATCTTGTCCCGAGTTCGCGACCAACGTTTGTGGTCGTTGTTGTTGTTAACTGGCGCACTGTGACTCCACACAAAGGTGATCTTGAATACCGTGCTTTTTCATTGGACAGGCGTCCATGTCAAAGATATTTCATCCAATGAAATACCACGTTACGAAGATCTTTGTCAAGTGGCAGTGAATTCTCTATGAATGGAGATTTTTCGGCAATCTCTGTCCACTGAAAGCAGGAAACGATAAGTGCCCGTCTCACCGGAGAAAACGAAACTAACGAGAGTGGCGACACTGTCGCCACGAGTTATCTCCCTTTGTCACATAACTGCGGAGATGGTGAAGTTGACGTCGGGAACCCTCAAAAGCTTGCTTATGCTAGCTATTGTGATACCGATGACAGGTTTCCGAGCGGTTGGGCCCCCAAGTCATCAATTAGATTTTCACGCGTGTAGATGACAGACATGATCGCAAAGTTTTGTTAATGTTCACTGAAACTATAATTTATGAAACCAATAATTGATGATAGTTATAATATTTAACTACTGAATGACTTACTTAAAGTAAAATACTTTTAATGGACAGTTTTATTGAAATGAATTGATGGGGAGTGGTTGTTTTCTCAACTTTTTTTTAAACTTGACCCAGTTAAACAGACTTTTTTTTATTAATCAATGATTCAAAATAGACAACTTTTGTACAGTTCATGTGCACAGATCATATTCAAATATTTAAAATAAACATCATTAGTAGGCCTAAATAATTTGAGGTGAACACTGGCTGTGAACTGTTACAAAAACAGATGTATCCCTTTGATAGTTGGAAACAATAATATTTTTATGTAGTTTGCATCTGTTCATCCAGTCTGAACTACAATGTAGTGCAAATTTTGAAATATGCTTATATGTGTGTGTTTTGAATGAAAACTTGACATGCATAATTTTTTTTCTCCAACCTCAATCTTGCAAACTGGCCCAGGGGAAACATTTTTGCCAGGCCCATCCTCTGTAGTGGAAAAACCCTGCAGTACCTTTGATAATCCAGAAATAAAAAATGCCTGGTCTTAATGTTAAATTATAAATATGATATCTGCTTTCACCACGATTAAACTTATCAGTGGCCAGGGCAATCCCATCATTTAGCTCTTGGTGTGCTCTTGCTCTTGCTTCTATTGGTGGGTACCTTGGGGATTCTCATTTAAAAAATGTGGGTGGGTTGACTCGGGTTTTAATTTTCATAAAAAAAAATGTGGGTGGGTGGTCTCCGGGTTTCTCATAAAAAAATGTGGGTGGGTGGACTCCAGCTCCGAGAAAAATTATAGGTTATTGGTGGGTCTATGAATCCTTTTTCTGCTGTTGTGGGTGGTTACAAAAACTGAAAAATCAAATATGATGGTGGGTGGGTGCTAACAGAAGTGCCTTCCGGGGTACATGTTTATTTCGAATGCTTCCCTAGTAGGTTAATGTCATACATTACAACTCAAGTTATAATGCATTTTTAGGTCATAGATATGATGGCACTCCATCTGCCTCCAGAGAAAGTCATTCCTAATGTGGTGAGTTATCAAAAGTACTGTTAATTTCAGGCAAAAAAGTAACCAAGACAATCAACCATTCACACTGTTGTTTAAATTAGCACAGTTTGAATTGTGTTACAATGTAATCATACAGTGGATGTATTACTGTAGCTGTTGTAGCAATGGATCCACATTGTGAAACTAAAAGAACTTGTGATACGGTAATTTCTCTAATAAATCGATCACCGGAAGTGATATTTGAGGTATTGAAAATGAGGGGTGATCGATTTATTGCAACTGAGTGAAAGTGGTGATTCGCAAAAGTTGGAGAAATGAATCTTGGATCATCCAGTGCCCAGTTTCTGATACCATAACTTGTGACAACCGTGTCCGGGACGGTACAGGTGATTCTTTTCAAGTTGTACTTGCATAGGATGTGATTCAATACAATCCAGCTAATTGCAGATTTAATGCTCCAGCATCAGCAGAATTAATACCCTGTTATCAAACACGATCTAATTCAAATGGTCGGTGATCTCTTGCCAAGTGCTTGCCTGCTCTAAGGGAGGGGAGACTACTCCGTCAACAAATGAGCTTGACTCTGATTCTCCTTACAAATGGGATTCTCTAAAAATTGGGGGTGATTGAATTATTACAACTTCCGATCGTATTTTCCTCCAAAAATCGGGGGTGATCGATCTCTGATAGGGTAATCGATTTATTAGAGGAATTACCGTAAACCTTGACCAGTCATGTCCTGTAATATATTCAGTCTGATGCGCCTGGATTTAATTGGTGGATTCCTTAGTTTTATGAATTATCATTGTGAGTGGACAATATGCATATACGGTAATCCCTCGAATAATTCAATCGCCCTATCAAAATTCAATCGCCACCACTTTTGGTGACAAAATTCAATCGGTGTTTCTAATGATCACCATCTGAAATCATTGAGATGATTAAGCCATAATGGATTATATGCATGAAGTTGAACGATTTTGTCAACTTTCTGTTATAATACAATTGATCACGCCCAGATCTTATGGTGGGAAATTAATTTCTGTGATTGAATAATTAGACTGATTACTGTATTTCTGATTTTATGAACCTCTTTATACCATTGTTTTTTTACCAGGAATTTGAAATCGGGGTGCCTAAATTTTTCAGATTTTCCTGAAATCTACTACCTATCTCTTTCGTGTTAAAATCTGCTAAATTTTGAGTATCCAAATTAATAAAAAAGGTGCTGATATGACAGCCCAAGACCCCTCTGGTTAGCAGCCCACATTATGTTGTGAGGAAGTTAATCAAAATGAGGCTCGTCGGGGTTTTAAATTATCCCCTTGATTCCATGTCACACATTTTGCTCAAATTAGGATGTGCCCAAATCAGAGAGCAAAAAAACAAAATCTAAAAAATTTCCTTTTTATCTCGCCTTACGAAGTAAAGGGGAGATATTGTGAGGGGGGAAAGAGGATGTCGTCGGTGTCGGTGTCCCCTGCCTGGAAATGATAAGGTTTTTGGTTTAGCAAGTTAAAAAAAATTCTAGAAAAATTAGAAAAAATATAAAAAAAATATTGAGGGTGGGTATGCTACCTGGTGGTACTACCCCTGGGGTGCTCCAATGTTAAAACTCATATGAATGAGTTTTGCGTTTAGCTGAAGTGCACATGTACATCTGTACTTAGAAAGTTTGTTGCAGTTGTCAGCTGTCATTGGATGATTATGAAACTTGGTACACATGTTTCTTATGATTAGAGGATGTACCTGTGCTATTTTTGAAGAAATATTAATTTTTCTCCAAATTATGGCAAATGAATGAGTTTTCTGTTTAGGTAAATTGTACATGTAGGCCTCTACATGTATACATGTACATGTTGAGTTTGTTGCAGTTGTCAGCTGTCATTGGATGATTATGAAACTTGGTACACATGTTTCTTATGATTAGAGGATGTACCTGTGCTATTTTTGAGAAGAAATATTAATTTTTCTCCAAATTATGGCAAATGAATGAGTTTTCTGTTTAGGTAAATTGTACATGTAGACCTCTACATACATATACATGTACATGTACATGGTAAGTTTTCTGCAATTGTCAGCTCTCATTGGATGATTACGAAACTTGGTACACATGTTTCTTCATCCTAGTTTATGTTTCTTATGATTAGAGGATGTGCCTGTGCTATTTTTGAGATGAAATATACATTTTTCTCCAAATTATGGCAAATGATAGAGTTTTGCGTTTAGCTTAAGTACACATGTACATCTGTACACCACAGTTTGCTGCAGTTGTCAGCTGTCATTGAATGATTATGAAACTTGGTACACATGTTTCTTATGATTAGAGGATGTACCTGTGCTATTTAGGAGATGAAATATTAATTTTTGTTCAAATTTTGAGAGTTTTGTCTAAGTAATCTGCCAATGATAATGTACATGTATATACATGTACACCTGTACATGGAAAGTTTTCTGATGAGTTTGACACTTGCTACCCAAGTTCAATGTGATTGGAGGATGTGCATGTGCTATTCAAGAAATATGACACTAAATATGAATTTTTGTCCTAATTATTGCAGTTTAGACTTTTGTACGTTTCCATTGATAAGGGTTTTGTTGGGCAAAAATTTACATGTAGATCTGTACATAGAAAGTTTGTTGAACCTTTCGTGGGATGATTATCAAACTTGGTGGACATGTTTCATGTTTTCCTAGATCACGGCTCTCCCACACTAATCCCACACGGGACTGACCTATCCAGCAGTAATCTCTAATGGCACTGGCCTATCCAGCAGTAATGCCATACGGAACTCAACTATCCAGCAGTAATCCCACACCGGACTGGTCTATCCAGCAGTAATCACATTTGGGACTGGCCTATCCAGCAGTAATCTCACACAGGACTGATCTATCCAGCAGTAATCCAAAATGGCACTGGCCTATCCAGCAGTAATGCCACACGGGACTGACCTATCCAGCAGTAATCCCACACCGGACTGGCCTATCCAGCAGTAATCCCACATGGGACTGGCCTTTTCACACAGGACTGGCCTATGCAGCAGTAATCTCGCACAGGACTGACCTATCCAGAAGTAATATGACACTGGACTACAATATGCAGCAGTAATCGCACATGGCACTGACCTATCCAGCCATAATCCTACATGGGACTGACCTATCGCACTGTAATCCCACACAGGTTTAGCCTATCTAGCAGTAATCCCATATGGGACTGGCCTCTCCAGCCGTAATCTCACACAGGATTGCTGTATGCAGCAGTAATCCCACACTGGACTGCCTATGCAGCAGTAATCCCACACGGGACTGTCCTATCCAGCATTAATCCCATACGACACTCATCTATCCAGCAGTAATCCCAGACAAGACTGGCCTATCCAGCAGTAATCCCACTTGAGACTGGACTATCCAGCAGTAATCCCACTTGAGACTGGACTATCCAGCAGTAATCCCACAGGGGACTGGTCTATCCATCAGTAATAACACACGGGACTGGTCCATCCAGCAGTAATCCTACACAGGACTGGCCTATCCAGCAGTAATCTCAAATGGGACTGACCTATCCAGCAGTAATCTCGCACTGGACTGCCCTATGCACCAGTAATCCGACGGCACTGACCTATCCATCCTACATGGGATTAACTTATATGCCAGTAATCCCACATGGGACTGATGTTATTGTCTGTACCAGATAATCTATTCCAGACATTATTGTCTGTACTACATCACCTATTCCAGATGTTATTGTTTGCTCTACATGTATGCTTTCAATACTGCTGCACCTTCGGCGGATGACACCGCAAGGCGAGATGTTGGGGTTCTCAGAACGCTTGTTTTTATTTAAAGTGATCGTAAACCCTCAAGTAAAGTTTCCATCAAATGAAAGACCATTGCAAACAGTGTGGGAAAATATTATTGTAATTTTTTTCCATTTTATTACAAAGAGTAAACTGCAAATAAAGCCTGGTATTCTATGGTGGTCTGTTGCAATCATATCTAGGTCCAGTGACGTCACACTGCCTTAATACATATATTTGTATGCACTTTTCAATGCTTGGTTTGAGCTTAAGGTGTGTATACTTTGAGTTTCAACACCGACTCGCTGTTCCAATCATGAATGTGCATGTTTCACCAAAATCTGGGAGATGATAACTCATAAGTGACAAGTCAATTTGAATCTTGCATTTAATTTCCCCGATTTTGGTGAAACATGCACATGGAACACTGAGTTTGTGTTGAAAGTCAAAATATACACACCTTAAACTTCAATCAAGCATTGGAAAGTGCATACACAGTTTGAAATATATGTATTAAGGCAGTGTGACGTCACTGGACCTAGATATGATTGCAACAGACCACCATAGAATACCATGCTATATTTGCAGTTTTCTCTGTGTAATAAAATCGTTAAAAATTACAATAAATATTTTCCAACATTGTTTGCAATGATCTTTCATTTGATGAAAACTTTACTTGAGGGTTTACGATCACTTTAAATATTTTTCTTGCATTGAGAATCAATGTTCAGGTAATGAAATCGGGCTCCCTGCCTAAAAATGTTTTGCCGCGCTGAACAGACCTGATGGAGGTTGTGCTCAAAGTAGGGTAATCGAAAGCCATGCTAGCGTCATCTCTTACTTACATTCTCAGATGCAGATAATAGAGCCTGCGATATCCAGTGAACGGTGGGAGGATCGCAAAGCAGCATTCCTAGCCATGGCTGTCACAGCGGAGGGATGTTCTGAGTATATAGCTACCAAGTAAGATGTCTGATGTAATTTGAGGCACAATGATATATTGATATGAGGTGCTTTGTCAGTGTTTGTGAATCAGGCTAAATCAATCTGATTAAAAATTAAACATTTATAAACAATGTTGGTATTTATTATCAAATCAAACCAGCAGGATCTCCAAAGGAGGATTAATGGCAATACAATAGCAGGTGTAGATTTGAGCAATAAATCTCAATAAATTAAAATAAATTAAGATCTGGGACAGTCTGTATCTTAAATCTGTCGCGCATGTCAGACTGGCGACCAATCACAGTCCAACTTCAACAGGCGAATAAGTGCCTATCCGAGCAAATAATAATCTTCGGTGATTGCTAATGGAGAGCAAGAACTTCGTCAGCCGCCTGGGTTGGATTTTTCTGCGCCTCGTTCATTTCAGAAATAATCGGATAGGCACCTATTCGCTCGTTGAAGTTGAACTCTGATTGGTCACCAGTCTGACATAATCGACAGATTTAAGATACAGACTGTCCCAGATGTTAACTAGCGACATGTCCGAAGGAGGAGCGGTTATTAAGTTGCAGTTTTTAATCAGATTGAGGCTAAATGATCTCATTCCTGTCCAAACATCAAAATACTGGAAAGAACAGGTTTGGCCTTCCTCCAGTTGTACTTTGGTCACATTATTCTCATTATTTCCTTTATGCAAATTGCTTTGTGGGCATGAAGAGGAGGAGGGGGGGGGGGGCTATACTCCAAACCTATTTGTCATTTCTATGTTCTAGTATGTCACTCTGTGTAAGTCATTGCTGAATGTGATAGATTTCTTGTTGCAGACACCTGAATGCAGTGTTACAGTGTGTGTACAAAGGTCTGAATGACGGGGCATACCGGGTGAAGAATGCCGCCCTCTTCGCTCTCGGACAGTTCTCAGAATATCTTCAGGTAAGTGCCTAGACTACATCAGTAAATCAGAGTCAAGCATTTCGTGCACCATCTGGGATTGAAAAGTATGGGCAGAACAGGCATGACAGATAACGAATCCTAGGATTATTGATTCGTCCATCAAATCCTTTGTTTTATCTAATCCTTGAAAGAAATAATATTGTAGAAATAGCGCTTTCCTAACACCGTTAGACTTTACATGAAAATGAAAAAGAAGAGACTAAAGTCCAATTTCAAATTTCCATCGATGGTGTTTAACGTCACCTTTTACTCTGAGTGTTTACAATATTTGGGTATTTTTGATGTACGAAACTTTTGGCTGCACAAATGTAACAGCTATTGGAGCTAACCCCAGGTATTCTATATGTTCACCAGTGGTCTCGCCAGTTTTAATTCGACAAGGTGGTCTAAGCACTGGTGAAGCTAGCACAAGAACTGTCATTGAGAATGATTAACTTGGAAGGAAATTCTGCTGCACCACTTTTAATATATCGCGACAAGATTAACGGATCAACCAACAAAATGGTACATGTTGGGAGCATCTGAAGTAATTCCAGTAAGTGTGTAGGATATTTCGGAATAAAAGTTGACTCTTGAATCTTTTCTTTACTTTCAGCCTCAAATTAGCAAGTTTGCATCAGAGTTGCTCCCCTTGTTATACACTCACCTTGGCCAGGCAGCCGAAGAGGAAGAAAAGAACCCGACTGGCATTTCTAAATGCTACTACGCCTTAGAGATGTTCAGTGAAAATTTAGGTACATAACAGAAGAATATTTTTTCTTTTCTTAAACATATTATTAGGCAAATTAAAATGGACCACACTCTGTTTGTGAAAGGTGAAGTCTTCTCAATGTCATTTTTCTTTAGGAATTTGCACTATATAAATGCTCCGTGAATTAGGGTGTTTCACAGAAATAATCATTCGATGGAATCATTTGGGATGTGTTTATTTTATGAAGAGTGGCTGTAGGGCGTCATTTCTAGACATGACATACAGGTACTATTGAGATGGCTGAAAAAAGTATTTTGTTTCTGGTCTGCATGAGCAACGTTTCCAATCATTGAAAAAAGAGAGTTTGGTTTCTAGACATGACATACAGGTACTATGATTTAACCTGTACCACTGCCCTAAATTGAGATATCTCTAGAAAACCGGTGTGACCTCACAAGTATTTTTGAGGATCTCTCACCAGAAAAAATTACAGTATCTGTGTACCAATATCAACTGTTTTATTTACTTTGTTTCACAGGGAAAGACATTTTGCCATACCTACCCCAGTTAATGGAACATCTACTCTCCGTACTTAGATCAAATATCAAACCTTGTACCAAAGAATTAGCCATCAGTGCTATTGGAGCCATAGGTATGTATCATTGCCTCTTCCTGCTTTAAAGGTCCCATCAAATTGTTTATGCCAAATTGTTGTAAGATGCTATATTTGACATGTTTACTCTTTTTAGGAATGGTCGATCTCTGAAAAGGAAATGGCAAAGTCCATGATCTTTTGATTCATGATGTCAGATTAGGATTACTACCGATTGTAGAAATTGTTATAAGTGATATTCTTATTGTAACACCAACAATCTCAAAAAGCTATAACTTGACACCTTTGTTGTGCGAAATATGTCACAATACGATGCCCTGCATCAATGCTATATACAGCGTGATCGTAATCCGACTCTGACGTCAAAGCTTCGATACATATTTCACCACATTTATTGTGATGAATGCAACGTTGAATAAATTCTCTCTCTCTTTCTCATTGTGTTAAAATCCATGTAGATGTAGTTAAGACTGCCGCGAAGCGTCGCAGTCTTATTGAATCAGCTTGGTCTCATGGGGGCCAAAATCGCTTTGTCCGCAAGATTGCGAAAAAACAAAGCAGAGTTGAGACTTACCGTCACAGTGCCAAATGTGGAGAAGATATTGAACTAGAAATTCGTACCAATTTGGGCTGTCTCAGATAAACGGAAGTCTGTTTTTCAAGCCCAAATTGTTTGTGTAAAATTCTAAACCGGAAGCTGAGAATCCAAAATCCCCCCGAAAAAACTGCGCGGAAATGTCTTTGCGCATACTGTAAAATGGGCTCTCGCGAGACTTTTACGATAGCTTCTTGAAAGTGATCTCCCTTTATGTAATTTATCTGCTCGTTGAGGGCGCTGTGGTTAGCGAAGCTTGAAAGGCAAAACTAATGGATAAATAAAAAGAACTGCACTAGATTGATGGCATGATCTGGCCTGTATTTCTATCAAGTGTTCATGCCTGGCAAGAGCAATTCGAGAACGAGCGGAGTGATCGTTTTATTGCGGAGAATAAAAGCCGAATTAAACTTTGTCACTGAGTATTTTAATCGGAAGAAAATCGTGCTTGCCATCACGGGCAGCTAACACATGAACATGAACGTTGCGTTGCCCGTGTCGATTTTGACTTGCTCCAGACACGCTAACGTAGCACTCGCGAGTTGATCTAGTGAAGGAACAACAACAACAACAATTATTTTGCTTGATTATTTGTCACAACATTTTCATTTGGGAACTCGACTTATCTCTTGAAGAATTCAATATTTATCCACTATAACACATTTTTTTGCGCGTGTTTCGCGCGCATTTTTCCCATCAATAAAAAACAATTGTTTGGGGCAAAACTCAATTTCAAAATTTCTCAAAAATTCTATTTTTCAAATTCAAGTTTTTATTCTGAGTTTAATACTAACATAGATGAAAAAGTGGCTAACCCCCCCTCCCCATCTGCTGTTATGATATTTAAGAAAATATCGTTCCAACAAATTTAATCTTATAATTCAACCTTTTGTTGACATGTTTCACTGAACTCCCTGATAGTGGAACAGTCTGGTGAGAGAAATGAGCGCACCGAGTCAACATCCATCTTAGCATGCTGAGGGGATTTCACGTTTCGCTTAAGACTGTCCTTAGCTCAACGCTATGATTCGGCATGTATTCCACATGATGCCACCTCTCGGCTGCAAAGGATATATTTCTGGAGGGACATAATCCTGTTCGAAAGTTGTTCCTGAAGCATCAAGTCACATGCCCGCCGCATTTAAACGAGCCAATGAAATTATCTGTATTTAAATATTTTGACCTGGGCATTTCAGACATGTCAGTCTCACTTGAGTGCAGAGGCGCAAGACTGGGGGATTCTATGCGAGACAAAAACGAAGTTGTGCGAATCAGCTACTTTAGTTCTCACTCTAATGGAGCATGCTTATTTGTTTTCCTTAAGAAAAATCATATTACAAACGACCGTACCTATTTCAAAAAAATAAAATCGGCGACAGTTCACAGGAAAATGATATGCTTTTTATTTTGTGATAGGGGCATTTCGAGGCCCACCAAGAGATCATTTCAGTCGATGGCTTTCTGGAGGTGTGTCTTCGTTTTATGAATGTGATTACGCCGTTGTCGGATCTCACGGGACCAATCGGATGTGACCAATTGGGAAATGCCCTAATATACTCGGATATCACCCATTACTGCATGGCTATGAGCAGAAGTTTCTACGTCTGATCGTGCCATGCGTTAGGATGATGATCAACATCATGAAGTGAGGACATTGATCTTGGCAATGCAGAGCTAGAGGAAGGAGATAAATCTGTCAGTGTCGTCAACGTCTCCCGATCGAGGGAAGAAAAACGTGTGTTCAAATTCTACAATGCATGAAAAAAATGGAGAAACTAGTTGGAATACATGACAGTATGGTGATACAAAAAATTTCAGAAGGGGTGACAAGCTGAAGTACCAGGAAGACAAGTAAAAAAATAGTTACTTCTGGACGGTAACTTTCAAAAACCTGAACGGATTCTTTGCAGATTTGGTATGTGGATAACGAGGATATCACTCGAGATTGCTTTCCATGCTGGGTACTGAATGTTAAGATTCCAAGCCAAATCAGTAGTTTCAATGTCGGTGGACTTCAGACGCTCTGATTTTCATTAAAATTTTCTCTGAAGCATCAAATTAATTAATGGGATAAATTATAAAATTATTGTGCTTCGTACCTTTCATCTTGTTATGACTGTCAAAGGTAACTAAAGCATTACACATAACACAACCTATACACATGATCAAATTTTGGGAAATAGGAAAAACTATGTATTTCTAAAGATCACAGTCAAACATCAAAACCATAAAATCACACAGATAACGGCAGTCTTTCGAAGTCCACGAGTTCTAGTTTTTTTATGGTAATAAGTAGTCTTCATTTTAAATACTAACTTGACTCTCAATCCACTTTACGGAGAAGATAAGGTCATAGGCTGTCCGTACATTGACAGATGAACACAAACACTCATCCTACATGCTCTGGTTCAGAAAACTTACAGTGCATGAACCTGACCTCCCAGAGGTTGGAATTTTATTTCCTTCTCAGAAGATAGAACGTTGCTAACCTCCCAGAAATTGAGATGTTGTTTTCTCATGTACTGTGTTCTTTTTTTCAGCGAATGCAGCAAAAGAAGAGTTACAGCCGTACTTTGGACAAATTCTCACAGAACTGAAGGCTTATCTGACAGATGCCAAGGATGAAAATATGCTGAAACTACAGATACAAGCAATAGGTAAGAGATACAATCCCAGAATTTACATATATATTTATATATATAAAAATGTGTGTATGAGATGGGCTGGACTGTCCGGGGGAATAGTCAATGGTTGGTTGGATTTCCTTCCTAGTTTCTCCATAAGCCACTGAAAATGCCTCAAAATTCAAATTGACCAAGTGCTTTTTAACTGGGAGGTATCCCTTGGTGAATGGAGTTGTTATAAAATATACCATTTAGTATTTGATTGATATAGGATGTGTGTCTGGTGGTGGGGAGAGAGGGGGAGGACTGAGGGGTTACAAATATGATAAATTGCTTGAATTAGCCATGGTTCATGAATTACAGGCAATTATTCACAGACATGTACTGAGGGCTGTTCCATTTAAAAAGGTATGGGAGGGGCGGAAGGCAGCTTCGAATTATACCCCACCACCCATAGAAATTTTATTGGCCTTCACAATGTTGTAACATGGATTGAAGGGAATTTCCTTCCATGACCCATAGAATAATATCTTGAGTGCCTTCCTCCCCTCCCATATCTTTTTAAATGGAACAGCCCTGAGCTGTACACTACTGAACGGTACTGCATGGAAAGGCCCACCATACATGTAGGTACTGAGCTGTGACTGAACAGTTCCTGTGTGATAATCACAGGTCAGAACTGAGCTGAGCAGTACATGTCAGTTAGCAACAGCCTGGTTCCAAGTGGTAACTGACCAGTACTGCACAGTAACAGGTTGGTTACTGTTCAGTTACAATACAGTACTGTTCAGTCCTGTTCTTTGTGGTACTGTCGGTATCCAATCAGTACTGACCAGTTACTGAGTGGTACTGTGTGGATACGGGTCAGTACTGACTGGTACTGTACTGAGGTGTACCGTTCTGGGCCCTTCCTTGCGGTTACCATTCAGTTACCACATGGTACCAACATGTGAAAATTTGGCTGTGTAGCTAATGTACACACCGAAGTTCATCCCCCATTGATGAAAATCCCAAGTGCCCAGTGCGGAGGTACCATAGTGGTGAAAATATCTTCTCTGTCATGATACCAGAGTTGAAAACAATTTATGACAGTCCAATCTGGTATTGCTGTGGGGGCAAGACATTCATACTGCTACAGTATCACTTCGCCATGCACATAATCTGTATATAGATCCTCCTTCAAACAGGACCAGGATTTTGTCGGGTCACTTTGATAATTTTGCCTGATTTGTGTTGTCAGATACATTGGGAGTACTAGCCCGAACTGTGGGTACCCAGGCATTCCTACCCCTGGCCGGTGAGTGCGTACAGCTGGGACTCAACATGATTGATAACGTCAACGATCCTGACTTAAGGAGATGTGTGTAGGTAACCATTTCATCCAAGTCTATCATCTTCTGGGGAGGCATTTTTTTTGTACTTGATAAAAGCAGAAGCTTGTGCATTAAATTGCATGGAGAAGCCCAGAATTTGTAGTATTAATAATATATTAGACTCTGCAGGATTATTGTTTTTTGGTTTTTTTGCCTATGAAACCCATGAAACTGAGCGCATAGGGCAGTTAATGTCATTGAAATGAACACAACCTGTAATTTCATTTGATATCTCAGTTTTGTTGTTTACTCAACTTTCTTCGAGCAGAGGCTTGCTTCCTGTCAACTAACTACACAGTTATGCACATAATAGGCCATTATATTGTTATGCACTCACGAGTATATATAAGATTTCTCTCGAAACCGCTCAAGAAGAAAGTTTGCCAAATCGGCAGCCGAACAGTGGTAAACAAAATTACAACAAAAGACCAAATGGTTCGATTAAAGATTTTATATAATTAACTAACCAGAAAAGAAAGTTACAAAGTGTGGTACAATAAGTCACAATAATGTTAGGTTTACTACAATATTGTTTGCCTGGCAGCTTAAATGATCCTAAATGTTCATACACAGTCCATTTTAAGTGTCCAATTCAGTCCGCCGCCTTTCTAGCATTGTTGTACAACTCCCCCCCAGTTCCTTTATCCGGTGTCCAGTCCTGCTGTCTTCATGGAATCCACTCGTTTCACACTTCACAAAACAATCCAACTCCAGCGAAGATCAATGTCGAAATCCAATGTCTGTAACTTGAACTACAATGTAAGGAACAACATTATGAGTATTTTCCCTCACATTGTCGACCCAGGGCTTCCTGATCGAACTAAAAGCTATGCCAAAAAAAAAAGAATAAACTTAATTATCTTACAGTTACGGTTTATTTGCGGCCCTATCCACGCTGATGAAGGCAGAGCTTGCTCAGTTCCTTCCAAAGATGGTGAACCACATGATAGAATCTATCAATTCTACAGAAGGGGTCAAGGTGAGAGGTTTACTCAAGTTGACAATCAATCATGCTTTCCCACATTAAAGGGGAACCCAATTGTAAACTTATAACTTCTGGGGTAGAGATACATTGTTGTCAAAAAAAATTCTGAAAATTTTAAAATTTATTTCATACAAAAATTCATATTGGTTGCTGATATGGTGCACTTTAAAGACATTGGGTCTGGTACAAATTTGGTATTCAAATGAGCTTTGATGAAGTCACGAAGTGAAATTTTGGAAACTTTTGGATTTGGATATTACATGGCCTCTGTTTGAGGCATTCCCTGTCGAAATCCTCCGAGACTGTCATGAACTTTGTCTGTATTTCTCTCTTTGCGGATTTGACCGTCTTCAGAGTTTATTGAAGCGATATAACTGTGGTTGGTCCAGTTACTCGAGGTCACCAAAGTGAATATATCCTTCAGTCTTTCTACATTAGAACCTGTTAGCGACATATTCAAACAGTGACTGTCATTAGAAGTAGTGAGATCGCCATCCCAAACCTGGGGTAACTGGGCATGTGCGGGGTCAATTGTACCAACTGCCACATTGCCACAAATATCAGGAAAAGTACTTTTTCTGTTTTTCCGGAGTAAATAAATATCTAGCGCCTGGTGATAGTGCGCGAGATATTTTTGTGATTCTAGGTATAGTTACACATAATATCCACTGATTTTCATCTCTCACCCTATCTCTCCAATTTTAAAAACTTGGGATTTGGTACCAACGGGAAGTTTGCGAAAAGCATCAGTATTTAGCTGGTCATCATTTATTTCTCTGCAAAGAAGGATAGATGTTGATTATGCTGAAGTTAACTTTCTAGTTGCTTTCATATGTGTATATTCAGTGCAGCTGTCAGTAATTCTGTATGTATGTGATCTATCTTACAGGCCCATTCATACCTGTATATTCAGTGCAGCTGTCAGTAATTCTGTATGTATGTGATCTATCTTACAGGCCCATTCATACCTGTATATTCAGTGCAGCTGTCAGTAATTCTGTATGTATGTGATCTATCTTACAGGCCCATTCATACCTGTATATTCAGTGCAGCTGTCAGTAATTCTGTATGTATGTGCTCTATCTTACAGGCCCATTCATACCTGTATATTCAGTGCAGCTGTTAGTACTTCTGTATGTATGTGATCTATCTTACAGGCCCATTCATACCTGTATATTCAGTGCAGCTGTTAGTAATTCTGTATGTATGAGGTCTATCTTACAGGCCCATTCATACCTGTATATTCAGTGCAGCTGTCAGTAATTCTGTATGTATGAGGTCTATCTTACAGGCCCATTCATACCTGTATATTCAGTGCAGCTGTCAGTAATTCTGTATGTATGTGCTCTATCTTACAGGCCCATTCATACCTGTATATTCAGTGCAGCTGTCAGTAATTCTGTATGTATGTGATCTATCTTACAGGCCCATTCATACCTGTATATTCAGTGCAGCTGTCAGTAATTCTGTATGTATGTGATCTATCTTACAGGCCCATTCATACCTGTATATTCAGTGCAGCTGTCAGTAATTCTGTATGTATGTGCTCTATCTTACAGGCCCATTCATACCTGTATATTCAGTGCAGCTGTTAGTACTTCTGTATGTATGTGATCTATCTTACAGGCCCATTCATACCTGTATATTCAGTGCAGCTGTTAGTAATTCTGTATGTATGAGGTCTATCTTACAGGCCCATTCATACCTGTATATTCAGTGCAGCTGTCAGTAATTCTGTATGTATGAGGTCTATCTTACAGGCCCATTCATACCTGTATATTCAGTGCAGCTGTCAGTAATTCTGTATGTATGAGGTCTATCTTACAGGCCCATTCATACCTGTATATTCAGTGCAGCTGTCAGTAATTCTGTAGTATGAGGTCTTTACAGGCCCATTCATACCTGTATATTCAGTCAGCTGTAATTCTGTATGTATGAGGTCTATTACAGGCCCATTCATACCTGTATATTCAGTGCAGCTGTCAGTAATTCTGTATATGAGGTCTATCTTACAGCCCATTCATACCTGTATATTCAGTGCAGCTGTCAGTAATTCTGTATGTATGAGGTCTATCTTACAGGCCCATTCATACCTGTATATTCAGTGCAGCTGTCAGTAATTCTGTATGTATGTGATCTATCTTACAGGCCCATTCATACCTGTATATTCAGTGCAGCTGTCAGTAATTCTGTATGTATGTGCTCTATCTTACAGGCCCATTCATACCTGTATATTCAGTGCAGCTGTCAGTAATTCTGTATGTATGTGCTCTATCTTACAGGCCCATTCATACTTGTATATTCAGTGCAGCTGTCAGTAATTCTGTATGTATGTGCTCTATCTTACAGGCCCATTCATACTTGTATATTCAGTGCAGCTGTCAGTAATTCTGTATGTATGTGCTCTATCTTACAGGCCCATTTTAGCGAAGAGAAGAAGCAGATTGATAATATTTTTAACGAAGAGGATTTTAATGAGGAAGAGGAATTAGAGGAGGAAGAGGAGGATGATACAGATATTAAAGGGTGAGCTGGAATAATTCTCACATTAAGGAATAGATATTCGATAATAAGTGTACTTTGATGTTTTGATTAATAGAACAATTGACTCTCAAATTGTGTACATCTGTCCCAACATTATAGTCCTGAATTACACAAAACCTATCTAAATTTTTTTTCCTGTTGATGTCCACCTGGCCTGATCAGATTTCCAAGTTGTTGCTCGGAATTTTTTCGTTTTTTGGGAACTTTTCTTAATATGTAAAAGAAAAGACGAAGGGGGGATATGTGTTTGCCGAACCCTTTTAGTTAGATAAATTTGATTCTGTTTTCTGCAGGCCTTCAAGTGCTTCCTATATTTTTGAGTCATTCCTATATTTCACTCAAAAAACCGCCTATATTTCCTATATTTAGACTTTTTCTCCTGAAAACTTTCACCAATGCTCTGAAATGAGTCGAATTGTCATGAAGAAATACATTTCAGAACATTTTGGCAAATACGAAAACATTTGAATCTCTTTGTTGAACCAAGCAGCAGAAGTGGTCTCCTCAGTCACCACCACTATGACCGCATTCGGTGAAAATGATTTGATCAAACACCAGAAAACTACCAAGTTTGAAACCTGCTATATAGTAGTGACCTGCCATACACTCCTTTATTTCCTATAGTTTAATAAGAAAATTCCTATATTTCTTCTATATTTTGGCAAATTTCCTTCTATATTTTTCTCCAATATTTTCACTGTGAGCCGCTTGAAGGCCTGCTTCTGTATTGTCGCTGATGTTTCTCATCTTCAGGGTAAGTGTTGAGAACTCGTACTTGGAAGAGAAGGAAGATGCCTGTACTGCATTGGGGGAACTGGCCACAAATACACAGTAAGTAGTCTTCCTACTCTATTGACATGCAGCAATCCCTCTAATAATTCAATCACAGGAAGTGAATTTTATACATGTACTATAAAATCTGGGGTGATCAAATTTATTAGAACAGGAAGGTGACAAAACGGTTCAAATCATGCATATAATAAATTTTGTCTTAAGTATGTCCGCTGGTGGTTTTTGGCTTTGGCAGCCAATTTGCCTATTTTTCCTATTGGGTTTTCTCCCTTCCTTAGGTTAAGAGATAAGGATTTCCTTTAAAAGCCTTCTAGCTGAGAATTTTGCACAGCAACATTCATCCAATTTGATAAATTTTGATAGACATTGTGATTATCTGCAAACAGTTAAGTAAATACTATTTATATGAATTTTTCATGAATATGCTTCAAAACTGGGGCTATTCCCTATGTTTTCTGGGTTATCAAATTGAGCATGGGTCAGTCCACTTAATGTTGCCTACAGCTAAAAAATGCACACCAACCTGTATTTTTTTCTCTGTTTTTTTCTCATATTACACAATTATGAATACAACAACACACAGTATTCAAAAAGTTAATTACTTTGATTTACCATCAGCGGACATCCTGAATTATTTCATTGATTTTAGAGTGTGATCGAATTTATAAGAATGGTAGATTAAATTTTCTCCCCAAAATTGGTGGGGGGCGGGGTCAAATTTTGCATTATTATAGGAATTATCATACCATCATTACTTCTATAGTTAATACTGTAGATGTAGTATGTGTGGGAATCCTGTTTCACAGTTTTAACTTTAAAGTATTTTCTCCTGATATATCTTTCGCGGGTCGCCATCGATCCAGTAAACCATAACAACAGTAATATTTTCTTCTCAAGGTCATGTTATGTTATATTTTAGAAATAATTTCTTCGCATATATTTTCTTACTAACCATACCCTATTTCTTCTAATTTTTCGAACAGCATTTTTAGACTTCAAAGCAGAAAAAATACATCTTTATATCAACTGAGGCTAAATATAGTGACATTGATATATAATTATGCCAAGAACTGAAAATATAGCTAGTGAAATTTGTACAATGTTAGCAGAATTTCTCCCCACAGATGCCTGAAGTTATGTTTTGCCGTCTGAATAATTAGAAGAAATAGGGTAGTTGTGGTCCATCTTTCGATGATGTTGGTAAAGATCTGTGCACTCAACTTTTCTGATAGTTACATCATAGTTAGAACTATACTTTGAAACCTGTATGAACTGACCATGCTGGAGACCAAATTATAGTGTCGGTTTTGACCGGGTTCTGGCATATCAAGGTTCAAAATACCTTAAATTCAAGTATTGGGTTCCAAGATTTATGTCGGTCAGTTTACCCAGGTGCCTGTATTCACGGGTTTCACTGTATTCCTGTATTCTTTCACTTGTGTTAGGTCAGCGTTCATGCCTTATGTAGAGAGAAGCTACACGCAGGTGTTACCCATGCTGGCGTATCCTGCCACCAACGTGAGGAAGGGAGCGGTCATGGGACTGGGGGCGTTCTGCTGCTGTGTACACAAAGTCCACCTAGAAACAAATTCACAGGAAACGGAAACAGGTTAAAACAATTTGTGTCATCCCCGGCAACAAATTTTCTAACTTCCACATTAAACTTATATGATCAGCAGTCTCTCATTGTCAAAGCTGTAACCTCAGTTCTGTGAAGGTGACACCCTCTTGACTACTTTGAAAAGCTCTGTTTATATGTGATATCGTGAACCCACAGCAATCCATTTGGTAACGGCCAATGTTGATTGGTCGAGAGCCATGCACATTTAAGCTGCACACCACATTTTTTTCCCCCAAATCAGAGGATGTAACTGATGTAACATCAGACCAATGTCTGAAAATTATAATCACTTCAGTGACATCACAAATAAATGTCGCGCAATTTATCTGAATTCAGCCAGAAGGGAGAAACTTAAGACAAAAGCGAAAGTAGCAGATGAGAGTACCATTTGTAGGAGTGTTCATACTGTTGAAACTGTGAAAAATCAGAAACTTCTGATTCACTTTTTATACGCCCGCCAAAAGGCGGACGTATTATGGGATGGTGGTTTCCGTCCATCCGTCTGTCCGTCCCTCGTGTCCGGTCTATATCTGGGACAGTTTTCTATCTACCGTTCCAATTATTGGTGAGTGGATACCCTGCGGGGAGATGATATGTCGCGTACCAAAATGAAGGTCGAGGTCAGAGGTCAAAGGTCACTGGCCTAAAAAACAGGAAATCACTGAAGTGTTCGTGTCCGGTCTATATCTGTGAACTCTTTCTATCCACAGTTGCAATTTTTTGTCTGGATCGCCACCACGTAGCGGTGTCGACCAGACTATGCTGCCACTCACGAAATATCTGAAAATGTGTACGTGCACTATAATGCAATGACCCCGTGTTGACCTGTATCACTCCGCCAGTGATTTTCACTGTTTTTGAGTCATATATCAGGGTATTAACCAGAAAATGAAGAAAAAACAGTCGTAATCGTTTCATGTTAACTAGAAATAAAACAAAATCTGAATTTGAGTGTATTTCATATTCATTTCTTCGCCCAGTGATTGCTTGAATCCGTGGACTATTTTTTGTTCTTTGCATTCTCTGGTTCCGAGCGATCAGCTCAAACCCGGTTCTCCGCGCCCACCTGAGCTAACTCATGCCAGCGCTGTGCTGTCACCGTAGACTGTTGTAAATGTACATTGATGACCTGATAATATGGTAAGCTGCCCAGCTCGTGGTGTTTGCCATCTCTGCGGTTTTGCGTCTGTCTGAGTTTGCGGTAAGTCAGATTACTTATAATATATATGCCTGGTGTTTATAGTTCGTAATTTGTTTGTTGACAACGATAGCGTTGGAGAGACAATTTGTGCGAAAATCCCTGTTAATGTTGCTGTACGAGCAGACGTTGCAAATCTTGATCCTTGATCGGAGTGTCGCACTTGACAGTTTCAGGTTCTGGGATTATGAAGACCCCAGTTTTCAACACTCGTACGTTCTTTCCCGTGAAGTCGGCGTTCGTTACTATTTTAATGTGTACGCATACTCATGGTTCGCACACTACCTTGAAAATCTTGAATTGCCTTGAAAATGACAATTTAAAATTCAAGGCCTTGAAATGCCTTGAAAAATGGGAAATCGGGTCATGTACCTTGAAAAGGCCTTGAAAACGGGAATTCTTAGCATGTTGTTGTCAATTCTGTAAAGTTGAGAGTTGTGAATGAATGTTGAATCGCCCTTTGTCATCCGTTAGTAAAAATAAGCCCCGATTATGACCATAAGATTATTTTCTCAAATGGTTGTCACACTGTGTAAAGGGAGACTATCCACAGTATACAGGTTCTCCTTGGAAATCAGAAACCTCACTTGAAGTATGCTCTCGTAGGTGAGCGGAGGGTTCTCGACTGTTTGAATCTCGGTCACCGCTTCTGCGCAATGAATATATATAATGTCACCTGATCACGTGGGCCCGCTACATCGCGAACCCTCAGATTTTCATTGAGTTTTCATGCCGAATGAATACTTTTCAGGTTTCCGACAGGTCCAGCAGAACGAAGTGGGTTTTGGCAGCTTTTGAAAATTGTTTCGTTTTTGACATTGAACATCATCTGCTAAATACAAATTGTGGAAATGGTGTGCCTTTTCAATACAAATTAGCTAAAGGATGACAAATATAAGGACTGGGTTTGCCAGCATGCAGGTGTCTTCTTTGTGTAAGAAAGATATTGACGTCGGCAAAATGGGCGAGTCAGCCTTGACTTCCCACATGCGTGGCAAAACACATATCATCGGTATGGATAATTTAAGACGGATTACGAGGACCAGTAGCCCAATTACGGACTACAAGGCTCAGAGAACGCGTGTGTAAATAAATAAGCTATCCACAAGACATCATGTACATTTTAATGTGACAGAAACATCAGACTAAACATCAGACTATCACACATCTTTAACATAAGTGTCATATTTTGACATTTAATAGGCAGCGTATCGTCAGTGTATGACAATGTTAAGTATGAACAATAATATCTCCGCAAGACATTAGTATAAGTCTATGTATCATTGGATACTGGTTGTGAAAAAAGGTAAAAAAAACTGTCTGTATTCCTTTATTACATAAAAAGTGTATACCTTGAAAACAGGAATTATTACCTTGAAAAGACCTTGAAAAGGCCTTGAAAATTGCGGCCTCCAAGGTGTACGAACCCTGCGATCAACTTCAAACTTGGGGAGTCCCTTGACCATGGTGAGATCCCGGTTAGGATTGTGTTTCATGAACGAGCATAATCCAATTTGGCTGCCATCTACCAGCAATATTGGATTATGTTGCATTTTAAGCAGTTGCATCTTGTCTGGACAACAACTCTAGAATAATTCAACTGATCGACTTCAAACTTGCAGTTTGGCTTGACATCGGTGAGAGGACAGTTGTCATTGCTTTTCAGTTACCTGTGTAATCCAAGATGGCCACCATCAATCATCTTAGATTTTCAGCATTTAGATCTTGTCTGGACAATAACTCTAGAACGATTCAACCAATCTATTTCAAACTTGGGGAGTGCATGGACATTGGTGAGAGGACAGTTGGTATTATGTTTTATGGATGTGCATTATCCAATATGGGTGCCATCCGCTGTATTAGATTATGTTAAGCTCATCAGCGATATGTCCATTTTCAAATCATACTCTTCATCAATGATATGAGATATCATCGACCAAAAAAAATCAACCATAGAGGTCCCATAGCCCCCGCAGCAGCACATCCACCATAACTGGTGCTGCTAGCGGGGGACATGGACCTCTATGGTCGATTTTTTTTCTGTTAAATTTTTGCCATGTGATCTCTAGGGAATCACTTTCATAACAAGAAATTTACGTGTGAAATTTTTTTTTACCGATGTAATTCTGATGCCCAGTTTTTTTCTCTTCCAGATTCTCAAGCCCATGATGTTGAGGAGGTTGAAGGAAGATGTGGAAAAAAATCTAGCACCAAAGGAAGAAACCATTGTAGAGGTACACTATTTAGTCTGTCTACATGAGTTTATAAAAAGTTGTTTGCATGCATCTTAAGAAAACAATTTATTTGCGCTGAAAACTGACCTCACTTCCACGCTATGCATCTCTTATTCTACATGAAATCACTTATTAAAAATTTAAATAACACAGTTCTCTTCCTAGTCACATGTCAGCTCACACCCACAAATCCTTCTTGTTTCTGCTTCTGTGGATCAAGGAGGCCATTTTTCAGCTCCGTGAAAATCAATCTATTTCAAGTGAAATCACTAGTTGGATTATCTCGGACGTCTAATATTCTGCAAGAAGTCCTTTGGGAAGTATTCTTTCCGATTATCAAGCATTATGGCTGCTAATATGTCTCAAATGGCATGTGTAACGTGCGGTGGTGACCCACATTCCACCTGCCCGTCATGTCGCCAGGGTATACATGTAGTATGTACCTGGGACACTGCCTACGATGAGTGTATTGTATGGGTGCCTGACCTGTTTCAAGCCTATCTTGCCGGGACACTGATCGAGGATACTAGGGAGTTTGTTGATACGCCAGCGGGGGGGCCTACATTAGTCAGTTTATTGAACGTAAATAAAGATAAACATACGCCCAATCCCGCACAAGTTTCTTCCTTTTCAGACTGGGCGAAGGGTCAATCAGGTAAGAAAATGACCCAGATCGTTCAAGTGGAAGGGACTCTTGAAGATATGGAAACCGGCACTACTACGACAGTGAACGTGCAGGGGTTATTCTAGCCCAAAATCTTTCATCTACTCAATTTAAAAATTTCACAAAACTCAATATTTCCATGGTTTTCATAGTTTCGGCTCAGAAACTCAATTATGCAAACATTTTCATAGGGATAACTGAAAACAAATTTCAAACCCACAGTTGAAAATTACACATCCATTATACACGTCCGCCTTCAGTTCAAGCCTGCGAATAATTTTTTCAATGGTGACCGACACTTTGGCAGGCATCAATATCTTAGTACCTAACATTTGGAATGTACTGCCTACTTCATACTGAGTACAACAAAAGGTAGCTGTTTTTTCAGGAATAGTTGTTTATAATTGTTAGCTAACATGAAATAAATAGTACTGCATGATTAACTTTGTCGAATTTCTGTATGCAAGATGTAGTTTTTGGTTGAGAAAAATCCATCGAAATTGCTTTTCAACTTTTTTTTTTCAAGGATATCTGCAGCCTTATCTAGCTGACATTTAGTTACGTAAAATATATGGGCACCCTCATTATGAATACACAAAGTATGATACCTTCAATATTTCCTGGAAGAAGAAAAAACAAAACGATGTCTATCCAGTACTCTGTTTGAGAATCCAATCAAATGATACTATGCCTTTCAGTTATACTTAAAGGAGAATCAACAACCCAAGATTGTTGATTTTATGACCTTGAAAATGGTAATGTTATTTGCGCTGAAAACTTACCTCACTTCCACCCTTTGCATTTCTTGTTCCACATGAAATCAACTAGTAAGAATTTTGAATAACACAGTTCTCTCCCCTGCTAGTCACCTGACTGCTCACTTACCCATAATCTCTCCTTCTTGTTCCTACTGCAAGTGGGTCAGCTCCGTGAAAATTTCCTATTTCTAGCGAAATCACTAGCAGTTGGATTACCTCAGATGTCTGATACTCTTGAAGAAGTTGTTTGGGAAGTATTCCTTACGTTATCAGCGAAATTATGGCTCAAAATATGTCTCAAATGTCCTGTATGTCTTGTGGTGGTGACAAGCCTGGATATGACCTACATGCCATGTGCCCGCAATGTCGCCAGGGAAGAGTATGTACCTGGGATACGGCCTGTGAGGAATGCATTATGTGGGCTCCCGGCATATTTCAAGTCTATCTGGCCGGTTCATTGGCAGCTATTGAGGAGAATAAAGCCGTTGGGTCTACTAATCTCGCCAGTGAGACGTATGTAGCTATGTCTCCCCGATCTAGCGTGGTCGAGGAGACTAGGGGGTTTGTTGATTCACCAGCTCGGCCTACTCTAGTCAGTTTGTTGAACGTAAATAAAGATAAAGTTTAAAACAAACGCCCCCTCCTGCTCACGATTCTTCCATTTCAGACCAGGCGAAGGGTCATTCAGGTAAGAAACCGACCCGGGTTGTACAAGTGGAAGGGACTATCAAAGATGTGGAATCCGGCACTACTACGACGGTGGAGGTCGAGGTTCCTATAGAGCGGACACCAGGATACGACGATGAAGGGAAATCGGTAACGGAGCCAGGCTTAGCGTTGGAAAGCCAGTCAATTCCGATCTCTCGATCGGAAGCGACTTATGACTATGAAAACTTGGGCAATACTGGTGTGGCGCCTAACGTTAAATTTTCATTTGGTTCCGGGATCGGGAGATTGCCTTCCTTAACCCTGTTGAGGCCTGGACTTTCCGGTCGTTCTATAACATTTACTAACACTGGAACGACTGGTTTGTCTAACTTCTCCCGATCTGCTTCCGGTTTCTCTGGTGGCCTTCCTCGTCCCCCTGCCGAGACGTTTGTCACTACGAGCCTTCTGGGCCACCAGAGATCGAGGTTCCCACAACAACGGCAGTATGGTATGTATGCAGGTACCTATGATATGCCAAATTTTTTGCCTGCCTCTGAGATGCGGTATAGAGACCCCTCTCAAGTAGAACAATTAATGCGGCATCGAGTTGCGGGTTTGTCTTCGCCCTTGCGTGGCTTAGCACAAATTCCTGCTTCCGGTGGTATTCGAAGTACGGGATGTTACGTATGATGCATCCTCCTATACGTGCTTCCGGTTTACGGCCTCGTATGCCAGTTCACCGACCATTACAGTGGCCGTGCTCACGGTCATTTGTAAGGTCCTCGAGTGTGAACACACCCCGTCAGGCCCAGCTTCCGGTGCACTCCCAAATGATGGATCCTACGTTGGCTGCTATTCTGCGCGGAATGGAACAGCAACGTCAGGAGATGAAGGAACTGAGTGAGATTATGACCAGTCAAATAAGGAGCGGTATGCCGCCGCATCCGGTTTTGTCTGAACAGTCTACGCAGCCGGAAGCAAGATTGACGGGGACTATTCCTTCCATTACTCCTCGTTGGCAGGAAGCCCCGGAAGCTATGGAAGTGGGTAGGGACCAGTACGGTAGCTCTGAATTTAATGAACCTACCAATTCTATGGAAGGTTGGGGAGCCCACCTTGAGTCCAAGTCTATATCCGAGTTATGGACAATCGAGGAACGCTCGTACCATATCAACGTGTTGGAGTTCATGGCAGTGACACATGCCATCCACACGTGGGTGAGCGTATTGACCGACAAGAACCTGCTAGTTGCGACGGACAACACATCAGTCGTGTCCTACATCAACAAGCAGGGGGGGACGAGATCTCCGCAATTACAAAGCCAAGCGGAAATCTTTTTCGGTCTGTGTTGGGACAACAACATATCAGTGTTGGCCAGGCACATCCCGAGAATTCTGAATGTCTTAGCGGATTCGCTTTCACGACGGAATCAGATAATTCCCACAGAGTGGCAACTTCACCCAGCCATACTAAAACAAATAGCTCATGTCTGGGAGATGCCACACATAGATCTGTTCGCCACTCGGCACAACAATCTATTGCCCCTGTTCATGTCGCCGGTTCCGGATCCGTCAGCATATGCAGTGGACGCCCTATCGCAGGACTGGTCAAGGATGGTAACATATGCGTTCCCTCCTCCAGCTATCCTAGCGAAGGTACTCTGGAAGATCCACGAACACACTTGTGTTGTTTATCTAATTGTTCCGTGGTGGCCAGCAAGGCCGTGGTTCTCGGACTTACTGGATCTTCTGGTAGATGTACCAAGACAACTTCCGGTGTGGCACAATCTACTATGCCAGCCCGGAACGTCGATATTCCAGCCAGCCAGGACTGTTTCACTACCACGTGTGCAAGTGCTCAAGAGACACTTCGCTCAGGCGGGATTTTCAACGGAAGTTGGGCGCCGAATGGCACAATCAATTTGACCGTCCTCTTCTGCTGTATACCAATCAAAGTGGCAGTCTTCGATCTTTGGTGTGGAGAAAGGGATATCAATCCATCTAGAGCCACTATCCCTGAAGTAGCAGAGTTCTTATTGCACCTGTTCCGGGATAAGGGCCTGGTACCCGCTACAGTCGAAGGGTATAGGACAGCCATTGCTCAGCCTATTCTTCTGGGTACTGGGATTAATCCCTCGACTGATCCAAATTTATCTGCACTAATCAAGCCATACAAGATTACTGGTCAGTCGGTTGTTTTGAAATTGCCAAAGTGGGACTTAGCCTTAGTACTTCGGCAATTAGGGAGACCACCATTCGAGCCAATAGAGTCTATTGGTCTCAAAATGTTATCATACAAAACTTCGTTTTTGTTGGCTCTTGCCTTGGCAGCTCGTGTGTCAGAACTGCATGCGCTCGATAGAAGGAACGTCAGACACTCTAGGGACTGGAGTAATGTAGTTCTCACAACAGTTCCCGAGTTCGTGGCTAAGAATCAAGCTGTCTACGATACTATATCTCGAGAGTTCACAATTCCAGCCTTATCTGACTTCCTTTCGTCCGGTCTTGAATCTGACATGTTGATGTTTCCGTTTCGTGCACTTGCGTGTTACCTGAATCGTACAGAGGAGATCAGAGCGGGTAGGAGGCGTTTGTTTATCCCTTTTGATCCCAAAGCCAAACAAGAAATAAGCAAAAATACTATCTCAAAAATACGATTCGGCTAGCGTACTCCACGGCTACGGATAGACAAGCCGCGTTTGTAAACGTTTCGGGTCACGAGATTAAGGCATTGGCGGCATCATGGCCTCTATGGACTAATAGATCAGTGACTGCCATTATGAGGGTGTGCTACTGGAGGTCAAACACGACATTTGCCTCTTTCTACCTCTGGGACATGACGTTAGCATGTGACTACCTCTATTCCATCGGCCCACTTGTGACGGCACAGCGGGTTTCTGTGGGACTGAGGCCAGCAAGATAAAAGACTGGGCGTACAGTTTTTACCCTGCTTGCTGGTGAGTGCATTTTCCTTTCGTTCCCTTTCGGAAAAAGGGGGGTGGGGGGCGTATATGCGACTCGACCTTGAAGTCAGAGTAGCGACAGAGGTTTCCTGTATACCATAGGCATATAGGTTACGGCTGTTGTATGATCTCATGGATCCTCTGAGGTAGAAGATCGGTGATTTCTACTCTGTACTAGTCATCTTGCTCACGGCCTTTATTATTTACCACGGATTGTATCAGTTTGCCCGCCATCCTTTCTGTGGCATTCTATGCAAAGAGTGGAAGTGAGGTAAGTTTTCAGCTCAAATAAAAAAAAAAAACTTCACAGGTAAATTTTCTGTTATTGAGCTAAAACTTACCTCACTTCCAGTGATGCCCCTCCCCTCTGTGATACATCCTAACCATGTATCGCAGTGGAAACAAGAAGGAGGAATTATTGGTAAGTGAGCAGTCAGGTGACTAGCAGGGGAGAGAACTGTGTTATTCAAAATTCTTACTAGATGATTTCATGTGGAACAAGAAATGCAAAGTGTGGAAGTGAGGTAAGTTTTAGCTTAATTTTTTATTCGCGCCCAATATCAACAAATAGGAGAAACTGAATTTGTCGTGTGAAAACTCAATTTACAAAAATCCTCTAAAGTTCAATTTTCAAAGTTTCTCAGGATTACCACGATGAGAAATGGGCTAGAAAAGCCCCTGGACGTGGAGGTTCCTATCGAGCGGACACCTCTGTACGACGATGAAGGGAAGCTGGCAACGGCTCCAGGCTCGGTGTCGGAGAGCCAGTCATTGCTGATCTCGAGATCAGTAAGGTTTCATGATTATGAAAACCTAGGCAAATCTATGGAGGCGCCTGGTGTTAAATTTTCACTTGGACCTGGGATTGCGAGAATGCCTTTCCCAACCCCGTAGAGGCCTGGACTCTCCGGTCATTCACTAACAAATACTAACTCAGTAACGATCGAACCGTCTAACTTTCTCCAGTCTACTTCTGGTTTCTCTGGTGGCCCTTCTCGTCTCCCTGCCGAGACGATGATGACTACGAGCCTTATGAGCCACCAGAGATTGAGGTTCCCACAATAATGCCAGTTGGGTATGTATTCAGGTACCTATAATATGCCAAGTTATTTGCCTGCCTCTGAAACGCAGTATCAAGACTCCTCTCAAGTAGGTCAAATTTCGAGGCATCCGGTTGCGAGATTGACTTCGCCCTTGCGTGGCTTTTCTCAATTCTTGACCCTCCAGGGGGTGTTCGTGGTACGGGACCGGCTATGCTTCGGATGATGCGTCCTCCTATTCGAGCTTCCGGTTTACGACCACGAATGCCAGTTCAACGACTTTTACAGTGGCCATGCTCATGGCCATGCGTGACGTCCTCGAGTGTGAACACCCCACGTCAGGCTCAACTTCCGGTTCACTGACGGATCCTACCCTGGCTGCCATTCTTGCGGGAATGGAACAGCAGCGGAAGAAGATGAAGGAACTGCTTGAGAGAGATTATGACCAGTCAAATTTCGGTCTGTATTTTACCACTTCCGCAATTTGCTGAACAGTCTGACAAACGGAAGTTAAATTGACTGAGTCTAATCCTTCCAAGATTCCTTGCTGGCAGGAAGCGCCGGATGATACGAAAGTGAATAGGGACCAGTACGCCTGCTCAGAATATAACGAACCTACCAATGCTGATCCGGATGCCCGCTAATACTATGATCTAATTGCGGGTACCTATGACTTAATCCCGAATATGCAGCTTCCGGTCCCACATGCGGGGGATATTGAAACTGAATCGGGAGAGTCAACTCCGGTTACGAGGCCGGTACAGACACTTCTGGCCTCGACTGCTATTCATTCTGTATGTGACTTGTTCCACAGAATGTTAGCCGAACCCGCTACGCAAGAGGAACGGGCAGTCAGGCTACAACCTAGAGCTTGCTTCTGCCCTGCAGGATCTTCTGGTCCATTCCCTGTGCAGAAGCCATATGACATACATGATTCTCCGTTCAGCTTCCGGTCTGCCAAAGTGAACGGCGATTTTCAGTATTTGTGTCCTTCAAATACGAAATTGCCTAGTAATCCTGATGTTCCGTTTACGAACAAACAGGCCTCCGTACTTGGGGAAACTGCCCGACAAGGAGTGGCGATCACAAATCATTTGGACTGGTTTCTTAAAGCCATTAAGGATGGTTTGTTTTCGCTGTCGGGTGCGGAAAGTCAAGAACAGCTACAGGAGGGAAGTAACCTCGTTCTTGACTACCAGAACATAGCTTCCGGTGCAGTAGAAGATTTGCTGGTACACAATGCCTATTTATCTTCTATGCTGGTGCATTTAAGGAGAAGGGCCTTCATTCCTTTCATGCACGACTACACACTGGAAGCAGCTTACTAGAAACAACTACGGCTTCCTCTTTACTGTTTGGAGATGCTGTTGCCAAGGTCCGACCTGAAATGGATCGAATTTAACATGACAGGTCAGTGGCTCCCAGTGCTTCGACCAAGAGACCAGTGGCTTCCGGGTCGGGTCCCAAGGCGAAGAAGACCAAGAAGAACCCGCCTGGTTCCAAGGCTATTAAGGGTGCTTCCGGTCAGCAGCAAAACCAAGCGCCTGCTTCTTTAGAGCCAAGATTATCTAGCTTTGGCCATAAGAAACAGGGTAAGGGGAAAGGCAAGCAGTCAAAGAAGAATACCTGATGTCTCGGGCCATACCGGGTGGCTTCCGGTATGGCGGGAACACCAAGACATACTGTTTCCCATCCCGCCACAATAAGACCTTCCGGTAGGGGGAAGACTTAATTTGTTTTGTCGGAACTGGATAAGGATCGGGGTCACTCGAACTATCAGATATGGCTATCACCTATTGTTCGACACGCTTCCCCCCTTGACTGCATCTCCCCTTCCATCTCGTATTCCATTACGAACGGGTCATCTATCAGCAATACAATCCTCTGTGGACAAGCTGATAGAGAAGGCATCAGTAATAGAGCTTCTGACACAACACCTGGGTTCTATTCGCCGGTCTTTCTGGTCTCCAAGAAAGACCCGTCTGTGATGCGCATGGTTATCAACCTCAAGCGCCTCAACAAGGACTACCTCACTCCACCGCCACACTTCCACATGGAGTCCTTCTGGTCTATCCGGTCGGTACTCAAGCAAGGGGAATGGCTGACTTCTCTGGATTTAAGGGATGCATATCTTCATATCCCGATACATCCGGAGGACAGGATGTACTTAAGATTCATGGTCGGCAAACGACGCTTCCAAATTCAAGTGCTACCGTTCGGCCTTTCTACTTCCCCTTGGGTGTTCACACCAATGGCACTATTCCTGCACAGTCTAGGTATAAAGTACCACTTTTATATCGACGACTTCCTGCTAAGGAATGGCTGCAAAGAGCAGTTAATCCTAGACACGCAGTTTGTCTTAAGGATATTGACTTCTCTGGGTTATCTCCTACACGAAGAGAAGTCAGCACTGACTCTGGGGGTAGAATACGATACGCTTTTAGCTCTCGCCAAACCCCCAGAAGATCATTGGCAAAAGATAACAACGAAGATACCTCAATTCCTCAAGTTATCTCAAGCCAGGGCTCTACACTTTGCTGCGATAATCGTTCTCTTGATGTCAACACAGGACGCTACCCCAAGAGGGCGGTTGCAGCTTCGCCCCTTAATGATTTACTTCAATCATCAATGGGTCGAAAGGCAGTTGAACCCGTGGATACCTGTCATGCCTCTTGTCAAACAATGTCTCCAATGGTGGCTGGATCCACTCAACGTAATGCCGGGTGTGTCCCTACTTCCGTTTCGTCCGTCACATCACCTGTTCACGGACGCATCTATGGAAGGTTGGGGAGCCCACCTCGAGTCCAAGTCGATATCCGGATTATGGACAATCGAGGAATGCTCGTACCATATCAACGTGTTGGGAGTTTATGGCAGTGACACATGCCACCCGCACGTGGGTGAGCGTATTGACCGACAAGAACCTGCTAGTTGCGACGGACAACACATCAGTCGTGTCCAACATCAACAAGCAGGGGGGGACGAGATCTCCGCAATTACAAAGCCAAGCAAAGTCCTCTTCCGCTGTATACCAATCAAAGTGGGCAGTCTTCGATCTTTGGTGTGGAGAGAGGGATATCAATCCATCCAGAGCCACTATTCCTCAAGTAGCAGAGTTCTTATTGCACCTGTTCCGGGATAGGGGCCTGATACCCGCTACGGTCAAAGGGTATAGGGCAGCCATTGCTCAGCCTATTCTTCTGGGTACTGGGATTAATCCCTCGACTGATCCAAATTTATCTGCACTAATCAAGTCATACAAGATTACTGGTCAGTCGGTTGTTCCGAAATTGCCAAAGTGAGACTTAGCCCATTAGGGGCAGCACCTTTCGAGCCAATAGTCTATTGATCTCAAAATGTTATCATACAAAACTTCATTTTTGTTGGCTCTTGCCTCAGCAGCTCGTGTGTCAGAACTGCATGCGCTCGATAGAAGGAACGTCAGACACTCTAGGGACTGGAGTAATGTAGTTCTCACAACAGTTCCTGAGTTTGTGGCTAAGAATCAAGCTATCAAGATACTATATCTCGAGAGTTCACAATTCCAGCCTTTTCTGATTTCTTTTCGTCCGGTCTTGAATCAGACATGTTGATGTGTCTAGTTCGTGCACTTGCGTGTTACCTGAATCATAACCAGGAGGAGATCAGAGCGGGTAGGAGGCGTTTCTTTATCCCTTTTGATCCCAAAGCCAAACAAGAAATAAGCAAAAATATTATCTCGAGTTGGCTCAAAAATGCGATTCGGCTAGCGTACTCCACGGCTACGGATAGACAAGCCGCGCTTGTAAACGTTTCGGGTCACGAGATTAGGGCATTAGCGGCATCGTGGCCTCTATGGACCAATAGATCAGTGACTGACATTATGAGGGCGTGCTACTGGAGGTCAAACATGACATTTGGCTCTTTCTACCTCCGGGACATGACGTTAGCATGGGACGACCTCTATTCCATCGGCCCACTTGTGACGGCACAGCGGGTTTCTGTGGGGTCGAGGCCAGCAAGATAGCAAGACAGCAAGATAAAGACCGGGCGTACAGTTTTTACCCTGCTTGCTGGTGAGTGCATTTTCCTCTCGTTCCCTTTCGGAAAAAGGGGGGTGGGGGGCGTATATGCGACTCGACCTTGAAGTCAGAGTAGCGACAGAGGTTTCCTGTATACCATAGGCATATAGGTTATGGCTGTTGTATGATCTCATGGATCCTCTTTGAGGTAGATGGTCGGTGATTTCTACTCTGTACTAGTCATCTTGCTCACGACCGTTATCGCTTACCATGGATTGTATCAGTTTGCCCGCCATCCTTTCTGTGGCATTCTATGCAAAGAGTGGAAGTGAGGTAAGTTTTCAGCGCAAATAACAAAAAAAATTCACAGGTAAATTTTCTGTTATTAAGCTAAAACTTACCTCACTTCCAGTGATGCCCACCCACCACCCCTCTGTGATACATCCTGACCGTGTATCGCAGTGGAAACAAGGAGGAATTATGGGTAAGTGAGCAGTCCGGTGACTAGCGGGGGAGAGAACTGTGTTATTCAAAATTCTTACTAGATGATTTCATGTGGAACAAGAAATGCAAAGAGTGGAAGTGAGGTAAGTTTTAGCTTAATAACAGAAAATTTACCTGTGAAATTTGTTTTTTAATTGGTCGGTTGCGGCCATCTTGTGTCGAGGAGCATCAAACCCTACAGATGAAGAAGAGTTTTAAAGTTTTGACCTTTTTCCAAGATGGCCACCATACAATCTATCCAATCCGAGCCCACTTGATATATGCACATCTCCAGTAGGTCTACTATCAACTGTCCAAGTTTCAAGTTTGTGGGCCAAGCTGTTCTCGAGATATCGTGGACACAAAAAATGGTGGATAAAGAATAGTGAATCCGAACGATTTCAATGGGGGACCTCGGTCCTTGACCTGGTCATAGAATAACAATTGGAAATGAAAAGATCTAACGAGGCTCTGTTGCGCATTCACGAAATGCGCAATTAGGGGCAGCAAGGTGGATGGGATGAACAAATAGGGTGCGGTTAGGTCACAGTAGAAAGACAAGGTGCAAGTATGTCTCAAATGAGGAGCAGATGGGGCATGCCCGAAATACGGTGCCCGCTCTATTTCCGTGAGGGCAGTCAATGCTATAGATCCTATCTGTGAAACAAAATGCGAATGAAGCATTTGTTCTTTTTATTTTAGGTGGAATTGACAAATATTCAGAAAAAATATTACCGTGCCATACTGGAACGCAACTTCACGTTTCTTGCCAAAGGTGCTGGGTCATCTGCCAATGTGCCAAACCTGATGAACACCATGATGGAACTGCGAAAGTGCTGTAACCATCCCTACTTGATCAAAGGTCAGCTGTTTGCTTATTCTTTCAATCAGTTGAATGCCACTTCTTTGTGGCACTTGTCAACTTGGTCTCGAGTGTCTTTTCTACTGTTCCCAATTTATGGGTAAAAAACTATCGACTATTTGATTCTGTCCCATGAAAAGTCTGAATACCTGCCCCATCCAGTTTTCTTTCGCTTGGTGATAAACTTGTGCGTCTCCTGTACAGATGCAGTCGCAAGCATCGATTTATCCGCTTTAGATCTACCATGAAAATGTGGAAACGTTATATGACATGGTGGCTGAACAATACTATTCTTTTTCTCAATGAGGATGTACATTATCAGGTAACAGTTGGGTTTTTGACCCGATATGAGATTAGGATGTTGGCAGCGTCACTGGCACAGTGTGCTAACATTGTCGTCATCAACACTGTTAAGGCTAGTACATGGAGAGCCATGATCATCATGGTCTTATTCTCTGTAGGATATTTCCATGCAACTGAGGCGCTTCACTACTATCGGGCCTTTAGTGGCTGGACAGAATATCATGGGAGCCCAGAGGACCGACTACACACTGCAAGTGTTTCTTTAACAGGGTTCATACACCTCCCGTAAAGCCTTTAAAACTCATTGAATTTAATTGCTTACCTGTAATACATTACTTAGTCCACTGACAAAATTTTTGACAGTTTTCAAAGGTTTTGTGTGAGAAAATGTGGCCTACTTCAGGCACAACAAAAGTGTCTTTGAGTAATGGTAAATACACACATTTGTACTGTAGTGGTAGGAAGTGGCAATTGTTTCAGAGTCTGTTGTTGCATGATAACGATTCAAATCGACAACATTACATGATGGAATTCAAGAGAAGAATTGGTGTGATTAATAAAAGGTGGTTAAGGCATTTTTCTTCTATTTCTAGAACTTTAATCTGAAATCCCCGGACAGAATTTGAAGTGAAAAAGTATGATAAATTTTCTTTGATTTCTGTTTTACTAGGAAAAATTTATCCTACCAGGCTGAAATTTTCAAAAATTATCTATAATTATCATTTCTTCAAACCAGTAAAATTTTGTTCAATTCCATAAAGGATGATCATAAGGCCAAAGAAAATAAGATGCATTTTTAGCTCGCCGTATACGAAGTAGGCGAGGTATTGGGAGAGAGAGGGGGAAAGTGGCGGTGTCGGTGTCCGTGTCCGGTTAACTTGTTATCTTTAAGCTGGACTTCTTTTGGACTCTGAAAGTCCAGGAGCTTACATCATGCTACACTTATTCAACCCATCCACTACCCTCGGGGAGCAGGTCCCCATCCCTGGGGCACCGGGTCCCACCCCATATCTCCTAAAGTAAGCTTTGCCCGACCCCATACTCTCATATAGTTTGGGAGCTCAGATCATCCTGTACACTTATTCAACCCATCCACTAACCCCGGGAGCATGTCCCCACCCCTGGGGCACCGAGCCCCACCCTATATCTTCTAAACTAAGCATTGCCCAACCCCATACCATCATATTTTCCTACAGCTTACATGATCCTACATTTATTCAACCCTTGCGCTATCCATGGAAGCATGTCGCCACCCTCGGGGCACTGTGCCCCACCATCCATCACCTAAACTAAGCTTCGCCCGATCCCATATCCTCACATTTTCCTGAAGCTTACATCATGCTACACTCATTCAATGCATTGCCCAACTCCATACCCTCATATTTCAATTTCTAATTTTATATCTCTTCTATGTGATACTAACCTGTTATTAGGCATGAGATGCAGTGTACATTGTATATAGTCATACATACCAAATCACATACAGTATATTCCTTTGTAGTATTTACTAATAGTTTGGTGACATTATTTTATTTCAGAAGTACAATATCAAAATACCGAACCCCTGTTAGTTTTTACCCCCCGGGCAGATTCTGCCCGAGCGGTATTGTCGTTGCCGCCGTTGTCTGTCTGTCCGTCCGTCGTACCGTCCGTCCGTCCGTTCGTCTGTCCATCATATCATTGTAAACACATTATCTCAAAAAGTCCTTCACTTACAACAATGAAACTTCATACAGTTGTTTAATACAGCCAGTACCAGAAGCCTATTGAAAGTCGGTGCCATTGGATGTGTTTTTCAGGAGTTATGCCCCTTTATACATGTCTGGCTGTTTTTATCCTTGTAAACACATTATCTCAAAAAGTCCTTCACTCACAACAATGAAACTTCATACAGTTGTTTAATGCAGCTAGTACCAGAAGCCTATTCAAAGTCGGTGTAATCGGATGTGTTTTTCAGGAGTTATGCCCCTTTATACATGTCTGTTGGTCCATATCCTTGTAAACACATTATCTCAAAAAGTCCTTCACTCACAACAATGAAACTTCATACAGTTGTTTAATACAACCAGTACCAGAAGCCTATTGAAAGTCGGTGCCATTGGATGTGTTTTTCAGGAGTTGCCCCTTTATACATGTCTGTCTGTTTTTATCCTTGTAAACACATTATCTCAAAAAGTCCTTCACTCACAACAATGAAACTTCATACAGCTGTTTAATACAGCCAGTACCAGAAGCCTATTGAAAGTCGGTGTAATCGGATGTGTTTTTCAGGAGTTCTGCCCCTTTATACATGTCTGTTGGTCCATATCCTTGTAAACACATTATCTCAAAAAGTCCTTCACTCACAACAATGAAACTTCATACAGTTGTTTAATACAGCCAGTACCAGAAGCCTATTGAAAGTCGGTGCCATTGGATGTGTTTTTCAGGAGTTCACACAAACCTGTGTGGATTGCTGTGAATAGACAGTAATCGTTCGACTACATCTACTATAGGTAATCACTGCTCTATTGCTATATTGTTTTGTCTGTCTATGATCTATATCATACAGGTAAAATTATGCCCACCCCAAATATGGGAGTTGTTGGGGTCAGAAACATTATTTCCACAATTGCTCTGGGCCCGGCCCAAGGGGTCCCGATGGCGACAGCCACATGTTAATTTTGTGTTGCCTTAAATGAAGGACGCCATTTCCTTAAATTTTGCTATCAAATTCTCGTTGACCCTGAAGCTTTTGCACAACCATATCTGTGTCCACACATGTAACTTACTATATTAATTACAAGCAGCCAGAGGATGCCAAGTCCCCCGCCGAAATGGCAGCAATATTTTTTAGCATTGTTGGTCTCGAGGGGATATACATGAGGGAGGCAACTGCTATACTTCATAGGCGTTGGATGTAGAGGGTCTTAATTCTGCCTTCCCAAGTTTTAAAATCAACTTAGAATGGTTGACTGAACATTTTTTGCTTCTGTAAATTAGCTTCCATGCAATGAAGCATGGAAATTACATGTATGTAACCGAGAAGCGACCCCAAGTGACATCTCAAGGCATATTAGGAAAACCAAATTTGACAAGAAGCTGAATGCATCCTCAACCTATTGTCCGGAAACCAAATTTTAAATTTGCCACCAGGTGTCGCCACCTGTAGGTCCAAGTGGGTGAAATGCAATCCCAAGGATCATTTGATGACATGGTGTATCAGCATACAAACTTTGGGAAGAATCTGAAGAGCCGGGGTTATTGCCCGGAAACCAAATTTAGATTTGTATGCACAAGTGTGCGAAACACAATCCCAAGTGACATCTTATGACACATGAATACCAAATTTGAGAAGAATCCGATGAGCAGTTGTCAAATTATTGCCAGAAACAAATTTCATTTTTTTCCACCAGGTGTCGCCACCAGTATGCAAAAGCAGGTGAAATACAATCTCAAGGGACATATCATAGCATGGTACCTGCATACCAAATTGGAGAAAAACCTGATGAGCGAAATCAAATTTAGATTCGACACGAGGTGGTGCTACCTGTAAGCACAAGCGGGCGAAACGCAATCCTAAGCGACATCATATGTCACGATATATTCATACCAGATTTAAGAAGAATCTGACGAGCGGTTCCCAAGTTATTACCCGGAAACAAATCTGGTATTTCGCCACCAAGTGGCACCACCTGTAAGTAAAAGTGAGCGAAACGCAATCATGCATGCTAAATTTGAGGAGATTCCGATGAGCAGTTCTCAAGTTAATAGCTGAAAACAAATTTTGATTTTAACACCTGATGACGCCACCTATAGGCGCAAGTGGGCGAAATGCAATCTCAAGCGACATCTTAGGTCATGTTATTACCCGGAGACAAATTTGGGATTTTGCCACCAGGTGGCACCACCTGTAAGTGCAAGTGAGTGAAAGGCAATGCCATGCAACATCTCCCGGCATGGTACATGTAAATGCATGCTAAATTTGAGAAGAATCCGATGAGCATGCAGTTCTCAAGTTATTGGCCAAAAACAAATCTCAGATTTTGTCATCAGGTGGCATCACTTTCTGAGCAGAAGCGGATAACGCACTCCCAAGCAACATCTCGTGGCAAGGTACAATGTATATGCATGCCTAATTTGGGAAGAATTTGATGAGCAGTGCTCAAGTTATTACCCGGAAACCAAATTTCGAGCAACATTTCAAAGCGTTTCAAAGTTATTGCTTGCAGCAGAAAAGAGCGGAAAGAACCCTAATGGTGCCACCAACAGGCAGATCTTTCTGAAACGCAATACCAATCAACATCTTGTCACAAGGAATGCATATGCAACTAGATACAGTCGATCGAATACGATTGGAGGCATGCCTTTTGCATCTTTAGTAAAGGAAACATTCATAATTTGTGAAGAAAGTAAAAACGTAAAACTTAGGAAAAACATCATTAACATGGCCCCATAAGATAACTTGAGGGTATCCACATACCAAATTTAAAAGAATCCATTAAGGTCCAACAATTACTGTCCGGAAATGCAATTTTACCTTGGCCCTCAGGTAGTACCATGTGTAGGCAGATAGGCATAAAAAATAATCCCAAACGAGATCTTGAAGCAAGATCCCTTGACATGGGAAACAGAAAATGTTAACTTGGCCTACAGGTGGTGCCACCTATGAGCAGATCGACAAGAAAAACAATACCAAGTGAAACCTTCAGGTAAGGTACATGTATACCAAGTTCATTATTAAGTATTAAAAAGTTATTGTCTGGAAACAATTTTAAATTTACCCCCAGGTGGCACCACCTATAAGTGGGTCGGCATGAAAAAAAATGCCAAACGAGAAATTGAGGCGAGGTACCTACACACCAAATTTGGAATGAATCGGTTCAGGTTTTTAAAAGTTATTGTCTGGAAACACTTAACTTAGCTTTCAGGTAGTTCCCCTATCAACATGAAAAACATTCTCAAGCCAGATCTTGAGACAAGGTACCACCACACCAAATTCGGAAAGAATGCTTAAGGTTTTCAAAAGTTATTGTCTGGAGATGCAATTTAATTTGGCCCAAGGTGGCGCCACCCAGAAGCGGATTGGCAAGAAAAACAATTCCAAGCAAAAATATATACATGTAGACAAGGGATCCATTTACCAAATACAAAAACATGGGTCTGTGCCTGATAAATTGAAATCTTTTGGGGTTGCAATTATCCCAATATTGCAGACAACACACAAATTTCAGCTTCTGCCAAGATATATTGGAGATATATACATGTATGCTCAACCACAATATATGAGGGTTGGGCGAGGGCTAGTTTGGGAGATAGAGGGTGTGGCTCGGCGCCCTGGGGATGGGGACATGCTCTTCTTGAGGGTAGTGGTAGGTGTGCTGACATGAAAGCCATAGAAAGCTCCCTGTACACGAAACAACCACACTGACAACAATTTTGCACCCAATTCACTGTTTTGGGGGCAATTTCATACTTCAGGACCTATGTTGTCTGCTTTGGAATGTAACATATAATATAGCCATTTTCCCGGTTCAAATCGGTTATGGACTGAGATCCAGCTTGGACAAATAAATATATCCCATTCACTTAGGTTTAAACAAAGGGCCATAACTTTTGAAAATATAACCAAAAACAGAGTAACTTCACGCTGCATACCTATGGGTCACTGACCACATATCATGCAAATTTCATACTTGTTCATACAATAATTAATATTAACCGAGATCCAGACTTACAAATCCCAATTCACAAAGATTTGAAGAAAAAGGGCCATAACTCTTGAAAATATAGGCGAAATGTGGAGAAACTTAACGCCGCACAACTACAGGGCACGGACCATATATCCTGCAAATTTCATAATTGTCCATACAATATTAACCGAGATCCAGCCCGGACAAGTTCCAATTCACAAAGATTTGAAGAAAAAAGGGCCATAACTCTTTAAAATATATGCGAAACGTGGAGAAACTTCACGCTGCACAACTATAGGGCACTGACCACACATCCTGCAAATTTCATAATTGTCCATACAATATTAACCGAGATCCAGCCCGGACAAGTCTCGATTCATGAAGAATTCAGGAACAAAGGGCCATAACTTTTGAAAATATGAGCGAAACGTGGAGAAACTTTACGCTGCACAACTGTGGGTCACTAACCACATATCATGCAAATTTCATACTTGTCCATACAACATTAACCAAGATACAGCCCGGACAAGACCCATTCACAGAGATTTCAGAAAAAGGGACATAACTCTTGAAAATTATAACGGAACTCGAAAAAAAAACTCTACGCTGCACAACTACGAGCCACTGGCCACAGTCCATGCAAGTTTCAATCCTGTCCATGAAATATTAACCGAGATATTGCCCGGACAAGATATTCGGACGGACGGACAAAGCGATCGCTATATGCCCCCCCTCTAGTTAGAGGGGGGGGGGCATAAAAAACAGGGGTTCGGTACTGCGGGGATTTCCCCACCAGTTATTTCATATTATACTTCTGAAATATAATAAGGTTCATGCAAAAGCTTTAGGGTAAATCATATGATGTGAAATAGAATGATTTCATAGCAAAGTTGAAGGATATTGCAGACAACACACAAATTTCAGCTTCTGCCAAGATATATTGGATACATGTATGCTCAAACACAATATATGAGGGTCGGGCGAGGGCTAGTTTGGGAGATAGAGGGTGCGGCTCGGCGCCCTGGGGATGTGGACATGCTCTTCTTGAGGGTAGTGGTAGGTGTGCTGACATGAAAGCCATAGAAAGCTCCCTGTACATGAAACAACCACACTGACAACTGCATGCCATCATCTATCACAGTCCGAAAAACCACAAGGTGGAATTCAATTCAATTCAGGAAATTGATCATATGCACAGTGTGCACCCAAACTTTAAGAACTCAGTTGTAATTAATATAGTAAGTTACACTGTGGACACAAATGGTTCCTGCAGAAGCTTCAGGGTAAATCATATGATGTGAGATACAATTATTTGATAACAAAATTGAAGAAAATGTTGTCCTTCATTTAAGACGACACGAAATTTTAAAAAACAGGGGTCCGGTACTGCGGGGATTTCCCCGCCAGTTATTTCATATTATATTTCTGAAATATAATAAGGTTCATGCAAAAGCTTTAGGGTAAATCATATGATGTGGAATAGAATGATTTCATAGCAAAGTTGAAGGAAATGTCCTTCATTTAAGACTACACAAAATTCAAAACTAACACAGGTTCGGTACTGCGGGATTCCCCTGCCAGTTATTTCATATTATACTTCTGAAAAAAAAATATGATTCCTGCAAAAGCTTTAGTGTAAATCATATGATGTGGCATAGAAGGACTGGACAGCAAATTTAAGAAAATGGTGTCCTTCATTTAAAGCGACATGAAATTTAAAACAGCGAGAAGCGGAAGAAAGAAGAACAAATGACAAACGCATTTAGGCATTTAGGGATGCCTAATTATTAGACAAAGCATTTGGGAATTATCGCTTGTGAAGAATTTGAATGGAAACCACGGACATGCACAGAAGATTGGAATAAGACCCAGTGGCGCCACCTACAGGCGGATCTTGCTGAAACGTAATACCAACAGACGTCTTGTCGCAAAGAATGCAGATGCCAAATTTCGGAGGAATCCGACAAAGCATTTAGGAGTTATCGCTTACGAAGTATTTGCACGGACATGCACTAAAGATTGGAACAAGACCCAGTGGCGCCACCTACAGGCGGATCTTGCTGAAATGAAATACCAAGAGACATCTTGTCGCAAAGAATGCAGATGCCAAATTTCGGAGGAATCCGACAAAGCATTTAGAAGTTATTGCTTACGAAGTATTTGCACGGACATGTCCGTTGCACGGACACATAGAAGCAAGACCCCAGTGGCGCCACCTACAGGCGGATCTTGCTGAAACGTAATACCAATAGACGTCTTGTCGCAAAGAATGCAGATGCCAAATTTCGCAGGAATCCGACAAAGCATTTAGAAGTTATTGCTTGCGAAGTATTTGCACGGACATGTCCGTGCATGCACGGACACATAGAAGCAAGACCCCAGTGGCGCCACCTACATGCGGATCTTGCTGAAACGTAATACCAAGAGACGTCTTGTCGCAAAGAATGCAGATGCCAAATTTCGCAAGAATCCGACAAAGCATTTAGAAGTTATCGCTTGCGAAGTATTTGCACGGACATGTCCGTGCATGCACGGAAACATAGAAGCAAGAACCATTTTAAAGTCCCCGGCCGCGTTGCGGCGGGGGACAAAAAGTGAGTTTGAATCAGTTTGTGATGTCTCAGTCTTTAACAGTGCACATTATTATGGAGCATTACAGTATGATTGGACACAGTTGTCATTGCATTCTTTTATTTGCATACAAATGTGAAGGTTTACCACAGTGCTAGTGTCCCATTGCAGTTGTCATTGCATTCTTTTATTGTCCCCCGCCGCAACGCGGCCGGGGACTTTAAAATGGTTCTTGCTTCTATGTGTCCGTGCATGCACGGACATGTCCGTGCAAATACTTCGTAAGCAATAACTTCTAAATGCTTTGTCGGATTCCTCCGAAATTTTTCATCTGCATTCTTTGCGACAAGACGTCTCTTGGTATTATGTTTCAGCAAGATCCGCCTGTAGGTGGCGCCACTGGGGTCTTGCTTCTATGTGTCCGTGCATGCACGGACATGTCCGTGCAAATACTTCGTAAGCAATAACTTCTAAATGCTTTGTCGGATTCCTCCGAAATTTGGCATCTGCATTCTTTGCGACAAGATGTCTCTTGGTATTACGTTTCAGCAAGATCCGCCTGTAGGTGGCGCCACTGAGGTCTTGCTTCTATGTGTCTGCATGCACGGACATGTCCGTGCAAATACTTCGTAAGCAATAACTTCTAAATGCTTTGTCGGATTCCTCCGAAATTTGGCATCTGCATTCTTTGCGACAAGATGTCTCTTGGTATTACGTTTCGGCAAGATCCGCCTGTAGGTGGCGCCACTGGGGTCTTGCTTCTATGTGTCAATTGCATGAAATACTTATTAAGCAATAACTTCCTAAATGCTTTCTGGGGTTTCTCAAAATTTGGCATCTGCATTCTTTGCGACAAGACGTCTCTTGGTATTATGTTTCAGCAAGATCTAGCCTGGGGTGGCGCCACTGGGTCTTGTTCCAATCTTTAGTGCATGTCCGTGCATGTCCGTGCAAATATTTCGTAAGCGATAACTCCTAAATGCTTTGTCGGATTCCTCGTCGGATTCCTCTGAAATTTGGCATCTGCATTCTTTGCGACAAGACGTCTGTTGGTATTACGTTTCAGCAAGATCCGCCTGTAGGTGGCGCCACTGGTCTTGTTCCAATCTTTAGTGCATGTCCGTGGATGTTCGGGCAAATGCTTCATAAGCGATAACTCCTAAATGCTTTGTCGGATTCCTCCGAAATTTGGCATCTGCATTCTTTGCGACAAGACGTCGCTGGTATTACGTTTCAGCAAGATCCGCCTGTAGGTGGCGCTACTGGGTCTTGTTCCAATCTTTAATGCATGTCCGTTCATGTTTGTTCAAATCCTTCGCGAGCGATAACTTTCGAACAATTTGTCGGATTTCTTCGAAATTTGGTAAATGCATTCCTGCGACAAAACACCGTTGGTGATGCGTTTCAGCAAAATCCACCCGGAGGTGGCGCCACTAGAGTTCATTCCATTATTCCATGCTGCAAGTGATAACTTAGAAACACTTGGTCGAATTTCTTTGAAATATCCTACATATGTACCTTTCTGGGTAACATGAGAAACGTTGCGGCTCATCGGATTCTTCTCAAATTTGGCATGCATTTGCCATGCCAGGAGCTGTTGCTTGGGATTGCCTTTCGCTCACTTGCACTCACAGGTGGCGCCACCTGGTGGCAACATCACAAATTTGTTTCCGGGTAATAACTTGAGAACTGACCATGTGATTCTTCTCAAATTTTGTATGAATGTACCGTGACATAAGATGTCGCTTGATAATGCATTTCACTGACTTGCGCCTAGAGGTGGCGTCACCTGGTGTCAAAATCAAAATTTGGTTTCTGGGCAATAACTTGAGGACCCTCATCGGATTCTTCTCAAATTTGGTATGCAGATGTCCCCACGATACCATGTTCCTTGGGATTGTATTTTCCCCGCTTCTGCCTACAGGTGGCGTCTCCTGGTGGAAAAATTTGTTTCCGGGCAATAATTTGGCAACTGCTCATCAGATTATTCTCAAATTTTGTATATGTGACCCGCCCCAAATAACATGAACACCGGTGGGCATCTAGTACCGGCAATAACTTGAGGACCCCTCTTCAGAGTCTCAAAGTTCATATGCCGATACCATGACAGGAGATGTCATTTGGGATTGTGTTTTGCCTGCTTGCACCTACAGGTGGTGACTCCTTGTGGTGAAGTCTAAATTTGGTTTCTGGGCAATAGGTTGAGGATGCCTTCATATTCTTGTCAAATTTAGTTTGCAGATAATATGCCATGAGTTGTCTCTTGGGGTTGCATTTCGGTTACATAATTTTCATGCTACATGGTAAAGAAAATATATTACAGTAGCAATCAACATTCAGTCAGCCATTCGGAGTTGATCTCAAAACCTGGGAAGGTGGAAAGACCCCTCTGCTTCTTACGCCTGTGAAATAGCTGTTGCCATCCTCATGAATATCTTCTGAAACCGACAGCGCTTATAAATATTGCTGCCATTTTGGCGGGGGACCTAGCATCCTCTGGCTGCTTGTTTGCATACAAATGTGAAGGTTTACCACAGTGCTAGTGTCCCATTACATGCTGGAAATGATAGATTTACTCCTACTATTGCATTGTTATTAGCTTTGTTTGTTCACATATCATCACACAAAGATACACCAAGAACGTGCTCAAAATTACACACCTATTGTTCCTAACTATACATGAACATGTATTCATCAGGTCTATGCAATGGGATGTGTAAGCTTAGTTTTGAAAAAAATGTAATCTTTATTGGTAGTTATATAATATAGTTCCTCCTTCAATCCAACCCCAACATCACTAAATATAGAAATCATATTTCTTAATAAATGTATTATTTTAAATGATGTGCATTGCCAATGATGTGCAACCTCAAATGATGTGCCATCCTGAAGGGCTCGATCTTTTTGCGAAGCTCCATGTTTCTCTTATATGTGATACTAACCTATTAGGTAGGAGATGCAGTGTACATTGTATATACACAAACACGTCAAATCAACTACAATATATTCCTTTATAGTAATTACTAATAGTTTAATGACATTATTTCATTTCAGAAGTACAATATTAAATGACCGGCAGGTGGAATCCCGCAGTACCGAGCCCCTGGTGGTTTGGAATTTTGTGTCGCCTTTAATGAAGGACACCATTTCCTTCAATTTTGTTATCGAATCCCATTCCTCATCATGATTTAACCTAAAGCTTTTGCACGAACCATATTTGTCCAGGCATTTCACACCCACATTACAATCCAACTTCAACAT
>JAVTVY010009299.1:0-44305 GCA_036873755.1 Hanleya hanleyi | reverse complement strand
CCCATATTTCGACACTTCACCCATATTTCTGCAAGATATTTTTAATATTTTAGATTAGATATATTAGATTTTTTTTAGAATCGACACATTTTCAGTGCGCAACACCTGATCGTTTTCCAAATAAAAGAAGGGTTTTTTCTCAGCAGATTTTACCTCTTCTGGGGCAGGTGTCACAAGGTCGGTGAATCTGGAATTTTTATGCATTTTCGACGTCCAGTACAATTTGTTTGTTGAATACACATTGTGGAGCAAATGTCGTAGTAGGCACATTCGCAGATGGCGCAGCTATGCTTAATAGTGATAAGGATGGTATGTACAGAACATCAGGTGCCTTGCTCCCTCATTGAGTACTCCTGCAGGAAAACCATTTTGTGTTGTTGTGAACTGCTAATTGTGGAAAAGTTTTTTTATTTTCTCCTCAGACGATTTTGCCTGCTGCAGGGCTCATGCCAACAAGCTGGATAGAAGTGTTGTGAATCTAGCTGTATACAGGGTTTTTATGCAATCGTCGAGGGCAATTTGATATATCGATGTGAGTGTCGGAAGAGGAACTTCGTGTTAGTTGAGTACACCTCGCGGAGTAAATGCAGACTCGTTGTAGACTCAGACGGTGACGGATAGATCGGTACACAGACGGTGGAATGGACACGAATGGTACAAAATTTCCTCTGGTAAAATATTCATAGATATTTATTCCGTATTTTTCGTCAGAGATTAATGTGCCCGACTGAGATTAATGTGAGATTATTATACGCAGTTTCTCTCATTATATAACTGTCCACATGGTCATATTTGTTTCTCATTCCTTCTGTTGGCGTCATTTCAATGATTTCAGCAGATGTTGTGGTCATGTGGCAAATTTCTCACCCGTTGGTCACATGAACTACGCCATCAACCTGGCCAGTTACCTTCATGACCAACATTATTTTGCGCTGGTTAGACAACAAATAATTGCCACACGCATCTTCGATTTTTCTTTGATATTCGCTTGTTGTTATATGCCGATACATTTCTAATTCCCGGCGGCGCAGCGCCCCCGGATATCTGAATTCACTTACCATGGAAGCGGCCATCTTGATATTGGACGGGTAACAGGTGTTTTCTCGAGCCATACTTCGCAGACGTGCCGTGGAGTGATCCAACTAGTTTCATATCGTGAAACGACAGGATTGTATCACCCGTTCGTGGTTAACACATTAATATTAATTCTGTTATAATGAATTCATCGAATAAATGTCCTTTAGTACTATTTTATTAGGGCTATGGCCAAATCGATGACCATACATGATCAAGTTATTCACTTGTACGTCTGCTGCAAAACGTGTGAGATTGAACTGCGAGTTACTAAAAACTCGAAACAGTAAAACACGCGGATCGGATTGATATTATGAGAAAGTCGATCTAGGCTTAATTTTGGCTGCACTGCTTTCACAGGCACTGACCCATCAAATTAATAAACTTCTAGCTTCATAGGCACCGCCCCATCATATTAATAAACTTCTAGCTTCACAGGCACCGCCCCATCAAATTAATAAACTTCTAGCTTCACAGGCACTGACCCATCAAATTAATAAACTTCTAGCTTCATAGGCACCGCCCCATCATATTAATAAACTTCTAGCTTCACAGGCACCGCCCCATCAAATTAATAAACTTCTAGCTTCACAGGCACTGACCCATCAAATTAATAAACTTCTAGCTTCATAGGCACCGCCCCATCATATTAATAAACTTCTAGCTTCACAGGCACCGCCCCATCAAATTGATAAACTTCTAGCTTCACAGGCACTGACCCATCAAATTAATAAACTTCTAGCTTCATAGGCACCGCCCCATCATATTAATAAACTTCTAGCTTCACAGGCACTGACCCATCAAATTGATAAACTTCTAGCTTCACAGGCACTGACCCATCAAATTAATAAACTTCTAGCTTCACAGGCACCGCCCCATCAAATTAATAAACTTCTAGCTTCACAGGCACCGCCCCATCATATTAATAAACTTCTAGCTTCACAGGCACTGCCCCATCAAATTAATAAACTTCTAGCTTCACAGGCAACGCCCCATCATATTAATAAACTTCTAGCTTCACAGGCACTGCCCCATCAAATTAAAAAACTTCTAGCTTCACAGGCAACGCCCCATCATATTAATAAACTTCTAGCTTCACAGGCACTGCCCCATCAATTAATAAACTTCTAGCTTCACAGGCAACGCCCCATCATATTAATAAACTTCTAGCTTCACAGGCACTGCCCCATCAAATTAATAAACTTCTAGCTTCACAGGCAACGCCCCACCATAAAAATAAACTTCTAGCTTCACAGGCATCGCCCCATCATATTTTTAGCCCCGAGTCAATCCTCTTTATCGTCCACAGCCAAAAAAAAGAAGATATTTTTATCATTTTTTTCGTTTGTACACATTTCTCTTTTAAAGTTTTACCAAAATAATGTTCTTGAACATAGAGTCAAAGAGTTGTTTGATGTCTTACTTCATTAGCAGGAAATAATATTATTGAAGGCGACTCTTCATGTAAATCAAAGAACATTGTTGGTTTCATGCAAATTGTTGCAAGAAAAATAGATATATTTGGCCAGAGCAAAAAAAAAAAAAAAAAAAAATAGATTGAAAAAAGAAGGCCTCCCTCCTTCATCATTTATTGTAAAAAAAAGTGTCTGTGAAGAGAGAGATCAATTGTATTCCGCCTTACATGTACACAATTACCTTGGAAAGATTAGACAAATCTTGGAAGATGCATTGGAATTTCCCAGGCAAATATCTTATCAATGAACCAAAATCTCTAAACAATGGAGATCCTGAAACACTAACCTTCTCCATTTTGCTGGCTCCAGGTACTTTTGTGATGACGTCTGTGTCTTTAGGAACATGGTATGGCTTGTGCTGGTCCCACAGGCCCTCAAACTCTGGCTTGGCTAGGTTAACATTTCCTCCCTCAACTGGTGGGAGAAAAACACAAAGGTTAAGTAATTAACCCCATTAAAACTATGTATCTCTGAGCATCGTAATTTTTAATCTTTGTTTGTCCAAAATCAGAAATCTATATACTGTTCAGTCGAAAACTAGATGCTCATATACAAATGTTGAGCTGTCCTGTTGTTAAAATCAACTGAGAGGATAAATCAGAACTCACAAGCAAATTTGTGGTCAGGATGTGAAATTTACTACTGCATTACTATCAATGGACATAGATCTGCCTAATCAGACAATAGGGCAAAAAGATAGAACTCACCAGTGGAAATACTTCTCAGACTTTCACATATCCTAATATGTTACACATAGAGAATATTCTAAGAACAATACCCCAAATTCAGCCAACTGACCAAAGACTGACTGCATTCAGTAAATCAAATATGTTACCGATAGAATTGCAGGAATGGGACTAGTGAAACTCACAACCTTCATTTAATTACATGTATTCTCTTGGCAAACTGCATAAATATATTATCATATATAGAGGCAAAGGGCGGAGACGAAAAAGGACTAGTGTGCCTGTGTCAGATTCATTCAAAGATAGAAATATGAGAGGCATAATTGATAGGGCAAAAGTAATTAGGTACCATGTAGATATACTTCCAATCAAACGGAAATCTATATTCCCAATCAGAACTGTGATTAATTATACATAACCAGGTAGACCTCGGATTCTGACCACACAACATGCATACGACCTGGACAGTGCATCCCTTTAACTGATACAACCATGATTCCATCTGTTCAAACTTCGAACAGTTAGAATCATGAAAGAACTTCACATGTATCACCAACAGGCTTCTCACATCAAAGAAGGGAATAACACTTTAATTCCCGAATGCAATAAATGAGTGGGGGGGGGGGGGGAACAATATCAATCTGCAGATCAATACATTAGGCCATAATGCAATCAGTAATGAATAATTCACCATTTTATTACCAGGGAAACCCAAGAGGACCGACACAGTAAGGGGGATAACTCTTTGAATTAATCACAATCAAGGGGGATAACTCTCTTATCAAGCTGGAAATAGAATGTTGTAGATAGTTGAGCTTCATATTGATCACACTTGTCTCACCTTCAACCAATTCTTCATCGTGGTCCTCTTTATCCCCATTGGAGCTTTCATCATCGTCATTGTCTACAGTAACTGTCACACCTTGGTCAGCCTGTTCACTCAATGGTTTCTGCAATATAGTCGTGATGTAAACACTACAGTAATGTTCAGTTTCAGAACACATTGTCTTATGAGAATACTCTTCTTGCCTTGCTATATATTAATACAATGAAACATACCATGAAACACCAAGAAACCACTCTGTTTGTTATTTATCTATCCAAAATCCATGCAGTATTACCATGATTACCAGGTGATCAGATCAGCTGATACTTCTTTTTTCCTTAGTTCAAATTTAGACAAGCTCCTTAGGCCAGAACGACTCCAATAATTTTCAGCACTAGAATTTGTGCTATTTCTAGATAGTGTTATCCCCCAAAAATAATGAAAATACTGTCCAATAATATCCACCAAAATAAGAGAAAATATCATAAGGGGGGCTTTGTTTGGAAACACACATTCAAGAATATATACTGTACCTTGTTTTGCTGTTCTTCCAGTTCCTGTTTTATGAGGTAGGGTTCAAATTCTGTCAGACTGGGCTCTGTAATATTTGCATCTTCAAATATCTTCAGAGATTTCTTTTTGTGTGGGGCCACAAACTTCAAAATAAACAAGTTATGTCACTGATCATTTCATAATCATATACATCTAGCCTTCAGATATGTTCTGTAGCAATCATCACAGGCAGATCATTACTTTTTTTGTGAATTACAATTTGAAGTTAACTGGGAAAGAAAGTGGTGAAATACAAAATGAAGAAAAGCTATTACATTTAGAGTCTTTAAGATCAATCCTAGAACCATAGAAAATTTGCCAGTAAAGTTTGGCACTGATGAATGAGTTGTATAAGGGGCCATTCAAAAAGTAGGTTATGCAGGAGGGCATGGGTCTATGACTCAGTGTGACAGACCCTATCTCAGCCATGTTAAAAAGAGTGTGATGGAGGTGAAGGGGGCAGTGGGTCTATAGAATAGAATGTTATGTAAGTTATCAACAGCCCTTAGGAAGATGAACAGACAAAACTCACTGACAAAATGACAAATATTACATATGGCATAGTGGCAAGCCATCAGTAGTATCTTGGGTTTTTATAATTCCTCATCATACTAGTTTTATTTGTTTAATCCCCATGATTTTGTTTTAAAAATTGTCAAACCGCAGTTTTTTTTGGACAAATTAGAGCATTATAGAAAGGGAAGCAACTTCAAAGGATTACTGTCATAATGACAATAATAAGTAATTGTACCTTTTCTTTGTCTCTCTTTGGATCTGTCCATAAATGGGGTTGGGTTTTCTTGCGCTTCTTCAGTCGTTCTTCTTCGAGTAATATCTTATTCAGTATGTCTGCTTGTTTATCCTTTTTCTTACTTTCAAACTGTCTGCAATTTTCAAGAAGAAAAGTAGGCACTTCACATCCTGCTTAACTGAAAATTTTGCTTAATCGAATGGGCTGTGAACTGACAAATTCATCATTTGCCCCATACCTATAGTTGAAGGGGTAATTTGGATACATGCATAAAATATTCCTGGATTTAGGGTATACAATTAAAAGGTTTCCACTGTATTCAATATGAAATGGACACCCAGCTCAACTCAACAACTCAACCAAGCAGCAAAAAAACATGTCACATAAACAAATTTCCATGATGTTAGTCTCATTACTTTACTAGCAATTAATTCTCCAGTCTCATTCATCCATAAATAAAGCATTACACAAATAAGAGTTTCACAGACAATTCAGATTCAATCTTACTATTTAACATTTTATGGGTGAAAAAGAACAAGTGACACAGGAGTAAATTGTTGGTGGGACCTGAGAAACCAAATTTATACCTTCCTGTGGCCTTACGATGAATGGGTGTGACTTACTGTTTTTCCTTCTCAAATTCATCAAGCCGTTTCTTTATCAGCAAGACTTCATCAGGATTGCCTCCTTGCTCAAAGATTCTCTGTCGTTCAGCCTGCTCCTTCTGTCTTTCTTCTCTCTCTCGAGCCTGATCTCTTGCTCGTAATGCATTCAAGTTTTCCTTCGTGAAATATGAACAATTTCCACTGATTATTACGGTAAGGCATCGTTCACCTTTTCCTTGAAGAAATGAATCTCTGAACACAAACTTATCTTCATAAACATATTTTAAAACATTCAATTTTATCACTCTTTTTCCAAGACATACATCTACTTCTGCTACTCAATTCCTCCACAATCTCCTTCTACAAATTTTAAACAAACAATGAAATATCCAGTATATAGTTTCAGCAAATTGGTAAAAAAAAATTATACATAATTCTGAACCTTTCTTCTTATTTCAATATAAGATAATTCTGACAATGGTAAAACAAAACACACATACAAATTTCACCAAATAAAAAACAATGAATATAGAGCATAATCGGCATTGTCACAAAGAAAATCTAGAAAGATTTTGGGCTTGAGAGTATAATACTAGACAGGAACAAAAGTAGCCTACTCATTTGATTTTGGCATTCGCTTGCTGTGAATATAATGGAAACAATTATGTACTCAAGTCCAGTAAATCCTCCAGTCTTTCTATCCAAATGCTCACCTCTACCAGATCATTTGCTCTCTACCAGACCATTTGCTAGGCTTACCGCTAAGGCCTGGCCATATAAGGCGAGCGATCACTCGCGCTCGCGCCCACACACGCCCAATTCGTTTCAGGCGACCGATTTATCACTCGTACAAAAGTTCAAATTTTCATTCATCACAGCCAATTCGATCGCTCGAAAATGTATTACTGAAGCCCGCTTCCACTTTCAATACCAAGCAGGAAGTGCGATATTGGGTCATGCGCATAGTTGTCTTCTCGCGATATTCTATGAAACTTCAGCCATTGCTATGACTACGTGACTTCGAGGTGCCATGTTGGCGTGAGGACAGGTGAAGATGTTTCTGCATCATCTATTAATTTTAATCGCCATGGCTGCATCTATCGAACATGTCAAAGCTAAGGGAAACAAGGTCGAACTGAAGACTTTCTTAAACCGAGGACCTGCGGTATCCAACATTGGATAAAAAGTAGAAACCGAAGTCGAAAAACAGTACATGACACAAAACAACAGCATTTGTTCATTATTTTGTGAAAATTCATTTGCTCTCCCAACTGCCTTTTAGGCGAGCTATTTTGAGGTGAGCGATTTGCTTGCCCCAAGGGATCCAGGAGACTGTTTCATCACTCCTACAAATTTCCCTCATGACCAGGCCTGCCGCTCATCATATACATAGTTTTTTCTTCTATACATTAATAAGAATGTAATTCTAAAAGTAGATTTGTAAAGTCTATTGTTCTGACAGCACGTTATATAATTTTGCCACCACTAATACCAAACTTAATAAACCAGTACTCACTAGGTCACCAAACAGAATGAGCAGATGTATTTGTAGTCCAGCCTACTCATTAGTAAAGTTTAAAATTCAGTCCAAAAAGTTTTGTTTTATCAATTTTTATATAGTGTGATCAAATGTACTAAAATATGTTTTTCGCGAAATCAAAAGTTGATCACCCTCATCACAAAATTAATCGGTAAAATTGTCACATCTACTATTTAAAACTGTAAACATGGTCAAGCTACTGGCAAACTTCATGAAGTTGACATACCCTATTTCTGGAGATATCTCCTTTCAATTTGACCAACATCTCCATCTTCTTCTGCATCTCTGCCTTGTAGATTTCTTCTTTTTCTTGGTCTCTTCGTTTTATTCTAGGATAGAATGTTACATACACATGAGTATAAAGCACATGTATGGTAATTCTTTAATAAAGTACTATACATGTATAGTCAAATATGAGAGTCATATTGTTACAACACAACACTGGAATGTGATAGCTGATACCATTCCTGCCTCTCAGCCAATACAGGGTGATATGGTAAGTCCCAAGATTTGAATTAATCTAAAATACTATCACTGTATAATTGTGAACCTATTTTTGATACTACATGTATGCTATCAGTAGAGATAAACAGATACTACATTGTATGCTATCAGTAGAGAGAAACAGATCATGCTATTGTCAACGATTGAGGATAAAATATGTTCTTTTGCAAACAATGAAGTTGAAAATTACTTAGTTTTCGGGTGGGACTGGAATAAAGATGTCACACTCTCGCATATTAATAAAGATGTCACACTCTATCTAAGTAATACCCACTAAGAGATGATTGTCCTTTTATCAGAATGTGACCAGGGGTTATTCTTGACAAAAGTTTTTCATCTACTCAATTTCTGAATTCAATAAAACTCAATTTTTTTCGCGCGCCTTCGGCGCGCTAAATAAGGCCTAATACTCAATTTTTCCCCATTTTCATCGAATGAAGTATGAAAACTCAATTTTCCCCAATTTTCATCGAATGAAGTGCGAAAACTCAATTTTTAGTGCCTTTTCATCTTAAAAATAGGAATAGCATGCAAAAAAAATACATGCAATACCCAAAAAAAAAAGAGATTGCGTACGGGCGTTTCAGAGGTATATTTCTTCCAGTGTAAATCTAAATGATGAAAAATTCTTCTGTGCTTGAAAACAGCTGATGCATACACAGGTTTGCAGTATGCATCTCAAATGTCAGTTGTATGGCCAACATTTTGGTTGGCTTTCAGAAAAATGAAAATAAAATGCGCCCTCCATCACGTTTTTTTTCACCCCCTCCACAACATTGTGTTGTTGTTGATGCGCAGCAATACCGAACCGACGTGTTGTGAAAATCAAAGTTCTTGTCTCGCATTTTCGATCACATAATCTATTACAAAATCTATTCATGGAGACACTTTATATTTCTTGACATCTGGCAGCTCTACATATATCATCCCGCCTACTTTCACTTTCAGCGACGTGCAAATGCCTGCGTCTGACTCTCCCCATTTACTGGAGTTTATTATTGATCATCGACGAGGAGTCAACTGTATGAATGTCTCCATGCATAGATCTTTATTCAGTCCTTTATTTTTCTAAGTTCAGTTTTTCAGCATTTTAACTGTTACGCTGCGGCGAGTCGTTCAAACGGCTCTCGTCTTTCTATACGAAAAATGCGACGAGCCGTTGCTTCTGCCAATGCGAGTGCAGCGATGTACCATTCTGAAATCGCTTTTTCAAATTTACCAAGCATGAAACTCGATAAAAACCATACATATATTGTTAGCTAAGCCTGATTTGATTTCTTGAATGTAAACTTGATATTCTGTCTCAGAATAACGAAGTCGGGAGGAAGAAATAAAAATGAAAAATAAAAAAAAACACCAACGGAGATTTCCATAAAACGTTGTCGAGAAGCCGCCCAGAAAATATAAAATACTCACAGAAAACCCCTTCAAAATATATGATTCTTTGGTATAGTTGAAGTACAGAAGCTCAGTTTATATTTCCAAAATGCGGGTTTCGATTAAATCCGCTAAACAAACTTTATTTTCAAATTTCTTTCGAGCTTCTGCGCCACGTAATTTCGTTGCGATGAGATAAAAATGGCGTTTCCCTCAGATCAGCTTGACCCAGTTAAGGCGATGTAGGTTACGTTACCCCGCTTGTCCAATCAAGGTAACCGATACAGGATCGGCTGTTACCGTTACTAGAGAAACGGGAAAACACCCCTTGCAGTTTTTCGATGTTATCGTCTGTTTGATTGGCCATCGGTCGAAATCACGCATTCAATCAGAAACTACAAGGAATTCCCTTTCCAATGAAACGTCATACGCCCGCATGCAAAGTGGAACAAAACGTAGGCTGTGCGTATAACAACAACAACGCACACATCGCTCTTCCACCACGTGAGTGCAGTCTTTTCTTTCTTCTCGCGAGCTGTATTATCTTTGCATTTCGTTACAGAAACTCAATTTTATTGAAGGAAACTCAATTTTTTCGCGCGCCTACGGCGCGCGAATGTCCGAAAAATTAAATACTCAATTTTTTCATGGAAAACTCAATTTCCAAAAAAACGTCAAAACTCAATTCTTATTTGTTTTTCATCGGGGTTACCCCGATGAAAAACTGTCAAGAAAAACCCCTGGTGACCAATACCAACTACCAGTTTGGAAGTATCTTTTTCAGATATTCAGATGGATTACAGCCTATCAAACAGATTGCTGTTTCTCTAAAAGGATACGATATATAGATAACATGTATATCTCGAGAACTCACTTAGCTATAGTTTGTTTCAAGTAAGCGCTAGTCTCCTCCTGGCTATTCCTGGCATCTTCCATCGCCTTCTGTTGTTTGATTTTACTTTCCTTCAATGCTTCTAGCTCTGATCTGTGTGAGAGAAGAGTGATATTAGAGGCTTGATGATATCCACGAGAAATGAAACTATTTGATCGATATACTTGTAGATTAGCTTGTTCTCGAGAATATTGAAAAGTTTGAATAATTTTAATTTAATTACAGTAACTCTCTCTGACAACTGCTGAGTCCAAACTTCCAAATGTATCATTCTTGAGAATTTAAACTGAACCCAACTTCCAAACGGATATTTCTTGAGCTTTCAAACTTGATTAATTTAATAATCTTAGGTGCCATTACACTATGTACACTGTAGAATTACGATATGAAAATGTACCCACCTTTCTCGAGACTTCCTAGCCTGTCGGGCCTGGTAGACGAATTTCTCCTCCTTTTTCAGTCGTATGACAGCCATGTCAGCCTTCTGTAACCTCAACAGTTTCTCCTTCCTCTCCAAGTCCTCCTCCTCCAGTAGAAACTTACCCCGCTCTGTCTCTGCTTTGTTTAAATCATACCTAGGCACACAAAATCACAGGTATCTGGATTATTCCATCTAAAAAGTATTTGTAAATTTAGTCTTAATCCATTGGTTCCTTAGGCACTTGTTAACGCTTACAATGCACTCCTCTGCCTGTTCCTCAAGGATTAGCACAAAGTCTTCATACTTACTCATCTTATTCCATTCCAGTTATACTTACTTCTGTTCCTAACAGATAAAACAGTTACTTTGCCTGTTTCTAACAGATTTATATTCACTCAGCATGTTCCTGACAGATTTATATTCACTCAGCCTGTTCCTAAAAGATTTATATTCACTCAGCCTGTTTCCAATACATTTATATTCACTCAGCCTGTTTCTGACAGATTTATATTCACTCAGCCTGTTCCTAAAAGATTTATATTCACTCAGCCTGTTTCCAATACATTTATATTCACTCAGCCTGTTTCTGACAGATTTATATTCACTCAGCATGTTCCTAACAGATTTATATTCAATCAGCCTGTTCCTAAAAGATTTGTATTCACTCAGCCTGTTTTCAATACATTTATATTCACTCAGCCTGTTTATAACAGATTTATATTCACTCAGCGTGTTCCTAACAGATTTACATTCACTTGGCCTATTTCCAACACATTTATATTCACTCAGCCTGTTTTTGACATATTTATATTCACTCAGCATGTTCCTAAGAGCTGTTCCAAAAAAGGTACATGGGGTGGGGGGGAAGACTTTTTTCTGAACCCAACCACCAATATACCATTTATCCTATCTCCCTAAGGTTAAATGACTGTACATATCACCCACCCTGCATATACCCAAGAAGTGATATGTACTTTTGTTTTCCAGATTAGCCCTATCAGATTCATACTTACTCTGCCTGTAACAAAGTGTCTTTAATCTTCATCTCCAGCTCTTGTTCCCCATCTAGCTCCTTACACACCCTCTCATGATGTGAGCGTAAACGGTACAGAGATGCCCTGTTAATATACATATATGATAAACCACTAATGAAACCGTCTTAAACACTGTGATACTGGTCCCGATGTTATTACGGTCATTGTCACTTGATTGGTTGTTTAGCATGACCTTGATTTTTTAAATACACATGCTAGATCCTATAATTATTTATTATTAAATTGCAAACCAATTGTATATGAATATAAAGAAAATGAGTCAGTTTTACTCATGAAAATGTAAATCCGGGATTTTGAGGACAAATAAATAAAATAGATGAGGGATTTCCTCATCTATTTTAATTATTTGCCCTCAAAATATAGATGAAGGCTGGTCATGCTAAACAAGTAATCAACTGACAATGGCCTAAAATGGAAACCGGCATCTTCATGACCATAAGTTTGTCAGATCAAGTAAAGGAAATACCAAACTGTGTCAGCTCATGATTGTGTGTCTTTGTCAGATCAAGTAAAGCAATTACCAAAATGTGTCAACATATGATTGTGTGTCTTTATTAGATCAAGTAAAGCAATTACCAAAATGTGTCAGCTCATTATTGTGTGTCTTTATCAGATCAAGTAAAGCAATTACCAAAATGTGTCAGCTCATTATTGTGTGTCTTTATCAGATCAAGTAAAGCAATTACCAATATGTGTCAGCTCATGATTGTGTGTCTTTATCAGATCAAGTAAAGGAAATACCAAACTGTGTCAACTCATGATTGCATGTCTTTATCAGATCAAGTAAAGCAATTACCAAAATGTGTCAACTCATGATTGTGTGTCTTTATCAGATCAAGTAAAGCAATTACCAAAATGTGTCAACTCATGATTGTGTGTCTTTATCAGATCAAGTAAAGCAATTACCAAAATGTGTCAACTCATGATTGTGTGTCTTTATCAGATCAAGTAAAGGAAATACCAAAATGTGTCAACTCATGATTGTGTGTCTTTATCAGATCAAGTAAAGGAAATACCAAACTGTGTCAACTCATGATTGCGTGTCTTGCTTTCAGCAGTCCCTCTGTGTAGTGTTGATGTGGTGTAGTGACAGCATTTCCCGGCCAGGGTTTGAACAACTGACCTCTCGCCTTTGAGCCCATTTCCCTGAAGGGAAATTCCTGCTATAGCTACAAGCTAGTACAGGCACTGCATAACCTGCTTCCCATCACAGATGACACAAGCTCAAATGTTTGCATAACATCTCAAATGAAGTCTCCGAGCAATTCAATAACAAAAGTGAAATCTAGTGATATAAATACCATAACCAGGAAAAACTCTACAGTAATAATAAATAATTATAATTACGTGTTCTCTTCAACTTCAGCAGTCTGTACTTCACCAAAGACCTGGTCCCGCTCTATTTCCAGACGTTCAATTCTCTCGTGACATTTCTTCAACTCTTCTCTGAAATTTGTAAAGGTGAGGTTGTGCTGTTCATATTACATGCCAGGAATCTGCCAGTGTGTTATCTTCATCAGATAAAATAAATAAGAATGAATGGAAATTGCCTCAACAAATGGAATATGCACAGAACAGGTTTATAGACCAGTGACATGTAATTGCACTATTGAATATTACTCATCACTGAAACGTGTCTCAAGTCGAAGACTGATACCTCAGACACAGATCCTAATAGGGAAAAATTCAATTTAGCATGAATAATTTTTGTTTTTATGAACGTATATGTTCATTGCTCATGTTGGTGAACAAATATGCACATTTTTATTTGAATATGACTAAATGTGCTCAGTTTAATATGAATAAAATGGGAATAGATAGGGAAGTAATTAGAATAATTGTCCAATAGAGAAACAATTAACCTGGTGACCATCATCGGTGGTCGAAATTTGAATTCTTTTTTCCTTAGCCATTTGGCTACCAGGCATAAAACATTATTCGTCAAGTTTGCGTGGAGATAATTTTTTCACTCGCCGAAGGTTGAGCTATTTAGTGATCACGCAATTGCCTCAGCTGTGCTATTTCACTGTTTCATGTTCCCAGTGTCGACTCCGGATGTATACGTTCACAGTGACCATTGCAGGTTTGGTCCACTTTCAAAACAATTTGGAGCCACGTGTGGCAAAAATCGAACCAGACCCGGCTCACTCCATTTAAAACATATTAGTTCACGAAAAAATTTCACGCAAGTTTGATGTTTATTTACTAAAAACGACAGTTGATTGTCTGAAGATCGTCTACAAATGTGAAACAGAGTGCCGTTTCTTCAGAAATGTGCGTGAAAACGCACCGTGTTGACAAGCTTCAACAAAATCCAGACAGAAAATATCCATGTTCCGGGCATCAAATTGAAGGGCAGTAATCCAGCTTTCATTTGCTCAGATGTCATTCATGTCAAAAAGTAGAAATACGTCAATTTTATTGGATAAAAATGACATTCACTTTGAATCTGTAAAGACCTCCCGCGAAAATACTTATCACCTGACGTATCACCGAACTGTTAATATCGGTCAGTGCGCGTACGCATTGACCGAATCCAGTGGAGAAGGAAATGTTTTTGAATTTAATGGCGAAGCTGAGGTCGCCAAACGTCCCGTAAACAATGGGATATTTACTTGTTTACGTGGAATGTTCAATAAATTTTCGATATTCATTATGCGAACAGTAATCAGGAATACGTATCATGACATCTAGAAGATTTTAGATGGTTTATTTATTCGCGATGAAGCAGAAAAAGACTGTCTATCGGTGGCAATCAGGACGTAATAAAATTTCACACGTGAGCAGGGGTTTTTCTAGACACTTTTTTCATCGTGGTAACCACGATGAAAAACAATTACAAATTGAGTTTTTGCAAAATTTTGTAAATTGAGTTTTATTGCCGAAAATTGAGTTTTTTAAAATTTTGAGAATTTACGCGCCGAAGGCGCGCGAAAAATTGAGTTTCTACGAAATAAATTGAGTTTCTGAGTAATCTAAACTGAGTTTCGTTGTCTGTTATCCCGTCCCCCTCCCCCAAAACCCCCGCGAGAAAGAAAAAAAAAACGTGTGACCAGCCACGCCACTCGAGTCGAGATAAGCACTCAGGATTTGTAACTGATGTGCAGACAGATAACTTGTGTACCTTTATTATTCAATCGTATAGCTCCGATAAGGACGTCTGGTTTTGAACTGTTCTCATTTCAGTCGTATAGGTCCGATAAAGACATTGTCCTGAACGTTTCTCATTTCAAAGCAAATTGTTCGGCGACGTTTTCGACGATCGAACTAGTCCGCCATTTTGATATTTCAAAGTTACGTCCCCTCTTTTAGTTCACTCGGGAACCACTGCTGTCATACTGCTGTGGCTTATGAGTCTGGTCTCCGAGACACGCTGTCCGTCAATCTCCGGAACCAAGACAACGGGCAAGCATTTTCTCTCTCCGTCAACATTTCACTTGGATGCGTGTGACGTTGAAAGACGTTTCCCCAGAAACAAGAAACGAACAAAACAGACATTCCCCAAAATACAGCTGATGTACCATTTGGGAATAAATACACAAAGTGAGCAATGCAGATTGGTGTAAAAACAAAAGATCCACACTCTCTCCTGCGCAACTGGGGATCTACATGCGGGGGCATATGCTATAACATACAAAAATATACATTTTTATGAATAATTTTATTTCTGCCCGATGGAAATTTCTGAAACCCCAGTATGTTTTGTAAACAAGTCCCACACCACATACTACAAAATAGGGTGCATATTGAGTTTAATTTGCAATTTTTGGCCATTTATCTGCATTTACCAAGCAGCATTGGATTTTTTTCGTGAAATCCACAAAACTTCACAACCACCATTGTTTTATTTTTTACGTCTCTTATTAACATTTTTATTGCCATTTATTTCTTCATTTCTTTCCTGTCCCTTACAAATACCCAGACACTTACAAAACTCAACCACCAACTTTGTCAAGGATTGGTTAACTTATGGAAATGGACAAGGGACAATTTTTATTTCTTGACTATAAGTATAGATTTTTTAAACTAAAGTAAGCTATTTGTAGGGAAAATATTTTCACCTTTGACCTATCACAATCCAGAGCTAAAGTACTCTCCCCCACCCCCAAAATAATCGACCAAATAGAACTTCCCGAGATAACTTGGATTTTAAAACTCTCTTGTTTTATTCGCGCTCATTTTTTAATTAAATGAAGCTATCTCTGAGGGAAGTATTTCTACTTAACATCTTTAGCCAAAATATAATCGGCCAATCACAGTTGGATAGCAAACAAACTTGTATGCAGCTATGTATGACACGCAACTTTGCTTGATGAGCTTCATAACATTACTGACATGTTCATTCACGATGAAAAATTGTCGCGAATTTATTTATTGTAAGTGTCCTACTAAAAAGATAAAAAAATTGAGTTTCCAGACTGCATGCGATGAAAAACCCGAAAAAATTGAGTTTTGTTGTTTATTTTGCGCGCCGTAGGCGCGCCGAAAAATTGAGTTTTTCATCTTTTTGAAATTGAGTTATATAAAGGAAAAGTGTCTAAAATAACCCCTGGTGAGCTTTCAGTACGTTATTTTTGCCAAATAACAATTCCTAAATATTTCTAAGGCTGTAAAATGCCAAATATGTTCTGAATGTACACTCTAGACAGACACATAGCACTGAGCAGGTGGCGATAAACGATACTGGAGGACAACAATTTATTCGACATTTTGGCAACAACTAGAATTTTTCTGTCGCCATATATGCGACTAGAGGGAATTTTTATTCGCCGAGTTCTCATTTCTATTCGCCGTTGGCGACATGGCGAGCGTGATTTTCGACCCCTGATCATTTGAAATCTTGATTAAACATCTAAGTTGACTTTACCCTGAAAAATCCAATTTATGGTTATTTATCTCCATTTCCCTATCATTTTTGTGTTAATCTGGGACAAGAGGAACCCCATGAAAATGCGCATCCATAGCATAAACCTATATGGTGTGCCCAGATTTTTATTTCATTTATCTGAGTATAATGTAATATTATATATATAAAGTTTCAATAAAATTCTATGTTGGAAAGAGAGGTGTTGGTCTCCACCTTAAGTGTATTAAACAACACATGTATAGACCAACTCAGCTGTAAACATCAACAATGGATGATCTCTGTGTAAACCCCAGGACATCAAGGGATAGCTTCCAGATTCACAACACTTGATTAGTCCATTTGAATTTGCAATCTAATGTAGCCAGCATTTCCATTGGCTTGTGGAGAATAATCCAGCCAATCAGAATGTCTGTTGTGATTCATTGATTGGATCGTAATGGACTATTCCCCATTGTTTTGATCCTCAATAAACTACATGTAGAATCTTGTCAGAATTAACTGACACAATATTCTTGTCCCATTAAGCAGGGTTGGTTTATACAAGTTTTGAATGCAATGACACAATGCTAAATATGGCAAATTCCATATTAATTCACGAAATGGAGGAAAATTGTCATTCTAATTTATCTGACACTTTCGAATAAATCTTCATGGCAATTCTAGGAAAACGGATGAGTTTGAATTATTTATGATGGTGGTTTTGAGGTGAGAGTCAGAATGACTGACTGCTTCTTCGTCTTGAACCACATTGAGTATGATATTAAATTTACTGTGAAAAGCTTTGGGAATTTCTGGTCACCTTGTTTTATCAGCAATATATTTGCGATGTTTGACTTTCTCTGACAGTTGGTCGAGGTAACTTCTCAGGTGTATCATTCGTAGCTGTTCCTGTCGGGATATCCGCTCATGGGGTGTCTCGGGAAAATCTCCATCACTAAAAATATAAACGAATGTCATGATAGACTACATAGAATGTGAGTAGGCCTACCCATTTCCCGAGAATAAAAAACAGCATGCAGTGAACGTAACTAAGAACTCAGTGCAGTAGCTATGCATGGCGATTATAGACACACTGAGTGAGCAGAATTACTTTTCATGGCAAATTGGAAATTTAAATTATGCTAGAACATTTGTGGCAGGGTTCTGTGCCAGAGAAATATTATTTCTGTACAGCAACTTAATCACCATTCATCGGTATTTGTCTTAGAGATTATTGGTCCAATTTGAGTATTGAATAAGATCTTGGTTTCATGGAGGACAGAAAACCATCATACCCTATTTCTTCTTATTTTTCGAACAGCATTTTAGAATTAGAAGCTTAGCAGTTAAAAACCACCTGTATGTCAACTGAGGCTAAATACCGTGGCATGGATATAATATTTATCCCAAGAACTGAAAAGTTAGCTGTGAAATTTGAAGAATGTTACCAGAATTTCTCTCTGCAGATGCCTGAAGTTAACTTTTGCCGTCTGAATAATTAGAAGAAATAGGGTAGTATAGCTTTTATTACAGGTATTGGATAAAAATTGAGCAGGAAGCAAACAAGGAGAAAATCTAAGTAAAATTAGATGGCACAGCTTTTAAGACTCCAAAGCAGTCCTTTGAAGCTAGGTCTATTATTCCATGAAGGAGAGTGTAAAAAATAAAAGTTACTCTATGATGGTGTCCTCTAGATCAGAATCAAGGTCAAGACCAATATCTCCATCACCATCACCATAGTCAATTATAGCCGAATCTACTTCTGCATAATCTGGCATGAAGTTCTCCTCCCCAATCATCTCGGCCGTATCCATCCCTTGATTCAGGTCCTGCTGTGACATAAACAGTTCATCCTGTGGCGTCTCCATCATGTTAGGTAATTGCCTTTGACAGAAATTAGCTGAAACGACAGGACAAACTAGCATCTTGGTAGTAGTTCAATGGAAAAACAGCAGATTGTTCAGGGCTTTTATAACACTTAACCTACATCCTACAGTTTTCAGCCGATGAAAAGGAGTACAGTACCATGTGAACACTACTAGCTAATCAGATCGCTATGGTCATCAGCAGATATAGTAGACAAATGCTAGGAAAGTAGGAAAGATACAGTATCAACAAAGATTGCCAAGATTGTTCACATTTTCGCACCAAATAATTTTTCTTCCCAGCTGTTTTTTTAACAAGGAGTGAGTGAATATGATTTAACATCGCTTTCAACACTATTTCAGTCATATCACAATGTTTGGTTCCTATTCTTTTTTACACCCGGAAAGCACACGTGTAGCGGTGTAGGGTCCTATTCCTTTTTACACCCGGGAACCCTAAGGGTGCCCCAGTTAGTTGCCTCTTACGACAAGCTCTCTGACATGTCTGAGGGGCTGAGGCCTATTCTTACCATGACCTGGTGTATAATTAGCACATTGCTACTTTCTATTTTCAGGCCTCAATTTAAGGTGGTAACCTGTTTTCAGGTTGCCGGGAGGTTGCCATATGAAAAATAATGGTAATCTATTTTCAGGTCCCCATAATTTTGACTAATATAATATGACATTAGGTTAATAATTATGCAATAGGTTCCCACAGGTTACCAGTATAGAATTCATGGTAACCTGTTGAGAGGTTACCATCAGCACTCCTTAAATTGAGGCCTGTATTTTTTGTCCATTAGAGCCCAGCTTATACATGCCAGGCAAAGGTCACTCGTTCCGTCTACGCCGTTCCCCTCTTACCAAATCTAAAGTAACAGAAGCTAAACAGTGCTCGAAATGTCTATTTGTTTGCCGGACATGTCAGGCAAAAAAATCGTACTATCCAGTAAAAATGGTTTGTCCCTCGGACAATTGTCCGACACAGTTTATCAGCCCTGAATCTCTAAAAAATATAAAACCTGCCATGAGATCGCTTATAAGGGCAACCACTTCGTCTTAGTTTTATTCTCCGAATTCATGTGCAAATTTCAACGAAAGTCAACTCGCCGTGCTTGATGTTGTTGTTGGGGAATGGAATGTTGAAAGGGGATTCCTCGTGACCTACAATTTGATTGGTCTGATTATCGATGTCATCCTTCTACATTTACCATGTGTCTATGAGCACTTTGCATTTTGGCTGCTTGTCAGGCAGTTGAAAGTATGTATAGGCCGTCGGGTGAAGCGTGTCGGTCACAAGGAATGAGGTGTACATTGAAGGGAAACCTCGTGTTTGGTTGACAAAAAAAAAAGTCAGCGACCAAAGGGAATTAGAAAGATCGGAAATACTGCCCAATAGTGCAGACAAAGCCCCAAAATCTCTGCCTGCATCACCGTCATCTAGCGTGGCAATGACATGAAATTTTACGTCAGATTGTAAGATATATCGACCATGGTTTGATTACAGCTCTAGATGTTCTGTGAATGATACACCAAAAGTAAAGGGCGAAGGTCGCTTGAGAAATTCAATCGTGACTGGTTCAACAAATCTCTGACAATAACTTTTGTCCTGACAAAGACGAAAATGTCCGGAAACTTTTTTGATGATTTTGAATATTTCTACCCCTGTTAAAAAAAAAGACACTGTCATATCAGCCAGCAATTATGGTTCAGTGATCATGCTTGACAACCCAATACTGTTATTATCCAGGACTGTCTTCATAAAGAGTTCAGGCCACTCACCCAAATCCTTTACCCTTCCTGAGCTGTTCCCAGTCCAAATAAATGTTTCAGGACATTCCGGCATATGACCTCTCAAGAAAAAGAGGTATCATCCATTGCGGACGACATAAACTTGCATGTTGTACATTAAGTTACATTTCCAGAGAATCGATGAACATTCAAATGGCTCTTTGCATGAACATATCACCACCAAATGACACTGTGAAAAAAACACTGGGAAGTCATACCTCAAATCTAATGAAAAAAAAAGAAGGTGTTTCCACACTTGATTCCTGTTTTCCCGTTAGCCACCCGCATGTCATTTTGCATACAGCACGTTTTTGTTTTCATTTTTCATCGTCATACACATGCTATATTCATCCGAAACAAAAATCAATAATACAAACTCGTTAGCAGTGGAATCAGCTTGGTAATTTATTGATTAACAGTTTTTGAGTTATTTTGTTATAAAGTTAGGCCATTGTCACTTGATTAGTTGTTTAGCATGATCAGCCCTCATCTAGCCCTCATCTATATTTTGAGGGCAAATAATTAAAATAGATGAGGGATTTACATTTTTCTGAGTAAAACTTACTCATTTCTTCATATACAATTAGTTTGCAATTTAATAATTCATAATAAATAATTATAGAATCTAGCATGTGTATTTAAACAATGAAGGTCATGCTAAACAATCAATGAAGTGACAAAACCTTATTATTGGGTATAGGGAAGGTTTACATTGGTAATCTGGGCATTGACAGCATGTTAGTTCAGCTGACATGCACCTTGATCGCTGTTCGGAGTTTGTTGTCTCAGATCTATCAACCCTCACGCATTCTGCGCGAGACTCACGCATTTGGCATCTGTCTCACGCAGCTATAGATATAAAAATCTCACGCATCTGAGCATTTTCGCGAAATTATTTCTAAAATAACCAAGAATCATTCAAAATTGCTCCAGTTTGCAGAAAAAGGATTCAGTAATGTCAAAATTTTCCTAGACTTGGTTATAAAGTATTCATTTTAGTCTCCGTGAAGAGTGAAAATATGTAGCCTATTGTGACCAATTAGCGTGTGGGTTGTAATAGCATGGGTTGGAAGCTTATATTCCTCCTGCATAGAAAAATATCCAACACAATGAAATGAAATTTATACGAGAATACAAACCAGTCTTGTCTTTATTCTGTGCTATCTAATTTCTGTTTTGGTGATAAACTTGGCAAATAAATGAAGCAGACGACATCCATATTTACACCATTGAAAAAGCTATCGACACTTCAAATGCTTGAATTTCCATGAAGCAATTCAGATATTGCTAAACGTAGTATTTCCCGATGGGTTGATTTTCTGACTATTTGTCAGAATTGGCGAAATTCAGTTTCCTTACTGTAAACATTTTCTGTTGAACAATTTCTGACCACACTGAACAGCGCGCCACGACAAGGGAGCACTTATTGTTTTCCTTCACAATGTGGTTCACTGGCAAATGTTGCGTAGGAAATCAACGTTAGTCCGTAGATAACGACTGCTCCACAAACTTTATGATGATGGATTTTTCCTTGGTGGGTGCATCATTTGTCTGAAATAACGGGACTTTCTACTTAGAATATAACTTTTTTTTGGTGCAAGGATATTCAGAAGAACCCAGCTTTATTTATACAACAAAATTGTCACCAGTAATGGAATAAAACTTCAAACACCCACGCTAATTGGTTACACAGGTCAGCAAATATCCGGAGTAGCCCCTGTGCGCTTCTAGGCATACAAACTTGAAAAGTTTGGTTGGAAACAATGCCAAAGTGATACAGAAATAATCCCGACGGGTTCTTCTTTATTCCATGAAAGTCTTTAGTCCAGGGATGCCGATTTAGTTTTTAACGAAGACTAAAAAATGCAGTAAAATTGGTACCGGTAGCTAAGATTCATAGCGTCTCCCTTCCCTCAACGCTATGCCGACGACAAATACATTTCCCTGGTGGTAACTCAAACATCTCCATGGCGCGCTTATTATTACCTTTGCGCCCTATTGGACCTTCATTAACTTGAGAAAATGGGCCGCCATGAATAAAAATACCATAATCGATGTTGTGATCATCATCCCCTGTATACACAGGGTCTATTAGGAGGGAAATGCCCATCTTCTTGGCCCTCAATTTCAGGTGATTTTGAGGCTCCATAGGGATAATTTTTCAATCTGCCATTTCTGTATTTTTATTCATGGCGGCCCATTTTCTTAACTTAATGACGGTCCAATAGGGCGCAAAGGTAATAATAAGTACGCCATGGAGATGTTCGAGTTACCACCAGGGAAATGTATTTGTCGTCGGCATAGCGTTGAGGGAAGGGAGACGCTATGAATCTTAGCTATAAAATTGGTCGCTAATTGGGTAATATTAATAGGCTGTTATAAAAAACAAAAATGCGAAAACTTGTACTGAAATGACGCATAGAATTTCTCATTTTTGGGGGGCTCGTATCTCCTGGGTAGATATGTTAAATCTCATGCCTTGGCAAAATTATAACTTGAGAGGTCCGTCTGTTGTCTGATAAGCGTTGTTGTTGTTGTTGTTGTTTTTGCTGTTGAGACGAGCACATGCCAAAACACCTTCTGTGCTCAAAACAAGAATCAAAGACAAATGCCAGGGAAAACTAACGTTCCTCTATAAATACCATATGCATATAATTTCAATTACTTGTTCAACTAACCGTCACATCAAGAGTCACTCGTGTAGAGTATAAATAATACAAAATCCGTCTGCTAGCGTCGTTCAAAGAAATGTATACATTCCGCCATGTCGGTAGCAACCGGTCAGTGCGTCACCTAGCGGAAACCCTCGGGTTACCCCCCTTCACAGCTCGTTTGAGACAGATTTTCCTCCTTTGGTTTATGGTTCACACTAAAAAAATTGATTATCTCCTGAATAACACTACAGTGTTCTATTGAAGTACTACTTAAAAACCAAAAAAAAATCATATATTTTGATAATGTTGTTGTTTATATAAATCATGTTCGTATGACTAAGAGAATCTAAGAAATAACAAGCATTTCAATGGAATGTGCGCATATTCTAGTTCTGGATGGTCGAGTCCCATGCGGGATTCGAACCAGCGACCATCAGAGTAAGCATGGACCCTATACCTTGACTGGACGGGAAACGCGGCTTTACTAAATCCCCTACTTAGCCCCGCCCCCATTGACCATGCTAGCCGCGGATCTTAACGTCAACCCGGCGGGCGGTGGCCATCTGGAGTAGCCCAAACAAATTTCATCTGAAATAGTTTCCAAACAATTTTATCTAATATATTATAGAAGGACTGTATTTTAGGCGTCCAGCTAGAGTGATTGAGTGGGAGCCGGTTGGTGGCAATTAACGCGGAGATCTGGTGACAGATACCTGCTGGGCCGATTAAACATGGATCACAATTGTGTATTGCACGAGGCGAAGTCGATTCTGACCACCTAATGTATTGTCACATTTCCGTCAGTAGTAGGTAAAGCACGGATCCGTTATCATTTTGCCGGGGGAGATAACTCTTTTGTGGAGGGTACGTGGAGGAGAGAAGACAGGGGGCGCCACCAGGCCAAGAGACCAAAAACTACCTCCAGCACAGAAGAGTTCCAATCTAGGGGGAGGTAACTCTGGGTGACTATAGTTCCGGCAAAGGCCCCCTGGGCATGTATTCTTCCGCGGTGATGCGGTCTGGCGGTGATGCGGTCGCGGGAGAAAGCTTCCGCGGAGAAAAAGTAGTCCCCAGACTTCAAATACGCTGCATGGTCCGATTGGGTCGAGTGAGGTATCAAAGTGAAGCATTCGTGAAGGGGCATCCAGTCATGGATGGGTGCATGTAAAATTAGGACTTTTTCCCGAAACTATAAAAAGCGGAACACGGACTTTACCCCTAAAATAGGGGAAAACCCCTATCAACCCTAGACAAAAGGGCTAATATCGGTCCCCGGGCTTATTGGGGCCTGCCTATCAAGTCAATGGGGTGGGTGCATGTAAAATTAGGATTTTCCCCCGAAACTATAAAAAGCGGAATACGGACTTTACCCCTAAAATAGGGGAAAACCCCTATCACCTCTAGCCAAAAGGGCTAATATCGGTCCCCGGGCTTATTGGGGCCTGCCTATCAAGTCAATGGGGTGGGTGCATGTAAAATTAGGATTTTTTCCCGAAACTATAAAAAGCGGAACACGGACTTTACCCCTACAATAGGGGTCTGTATTATACAATATAAGGGAAAATGCCTGTATGGGGTATGGGGATGGTCAATTTTTTTTTTGGGGTGTTACTATGGCTTGTGGGGTCGCGTTTTTCTCGTCTCGCCAAGAAAATGACAATGGGAAGGGTCCCGGAGCGAATCGGTGAAATTTTTGGAAAAAGTCACCGAGGGTTGTATATAGGCCTATAGGCTGGCCATGGGGGGGTATAGGTCCAACCTGGGAAATTCACACACGTTCATTGTGATATGGGTTGCTTGGATTTGTTTTTCACGTCTCGTCATTTAGAACACGATGGGAAGGGTCCCGGAGCGAAACGGTGAATTTTTTGGAAAAAGTCACCGAGGCCTGTATGTAGGCCCATAGGCCTATACTGCATGGCTATGGGTGTATAGGTCCATACAGGGTGGACGTTTTGGGATCTAGGTGGGCCACTAATGGTCCGATGGGGTCGAGTGAGGTATCAATGTGAAGCCTATGTGAGTGGGCAACCGATGGGGTGGATGTGGGGTAGGAATATCGTCATTCTGCGCATGCGCAATAGACAAAGTGTATGGAAATAGACGTTTTGGGATCTAGGGGAGCCACTAGTGGGCCGATTGGATCGAGTGAGGTATCAATGTGAAGCCTATGTGAGGGGGCATCTGATGGGGTGAGTGTGGGGTTGAAATATCGTCACTCTGCGCATGCGCAGTGGACAAAGGGTATGGAAATAGACGTTTTGGGGTCTAGGTGGGCCACTAGTGGGCCGATGGGATCGAGTGAGGTATCCATGTGAAGCCTATGTGAGGGGGCTAGACTAGGGTGTCGTTTCCATTCTGCTGCGCAGGTCACGTGGGTTGTGACGTCACTTCCGGGTTTCACCTTCGAACCCAGAAGAGTTCCAATTTTTCCTTAGACGTCCGGATGTTCCACCTCCGGGGTTTTTACCGGCCCGGCTCGGCCCCGCAGCGCGCGCGCGCGGGTTCTCCGGCCGCAGCGCGCGCGCGCGCGGGTTATCCGGAAGTGCGCGGATGAATGTCGGGTCAAAAGGTCAAAGGTCACATCCAGGTCCACGGTCTCCCTTTCAGCAAGGTTCGGAGACAATGTTGCGGCATCGATATACAGAGCTTGAACCCCAAAAGGGGATTGTAAATTAACCTGGGAAGGATGGGCAGTTCCATTTGGACCAATCAGCGGTCGAGAAAAAGAGCCAATGAGCGATCGATAAAAGAACCAATGGACGGGTACTAAAATTTCGCTCACGTCTGCGCCTACATCCGGGTACTGGGATGCTTTCGCCTACGTCCGCGCCTACATCCGGGTTCTTGTACACCCGGGTAATGTTTTCTGGACATGGATGGGTTACCTTTGGCTCCATTCTAGGCCACTGATTGGCTAATACGGTGTTCAAAGCCAGTTTCATGCATTATGCTCATATAGAAAACACACAAGACAGGGTTTTTTGGTGAGATCTCATTTTGTTTTTTATTCGCGTGTGAGTGAGTGAGTGAGTGAGTGAGGCGTGCAAAACGCCCGTGAGGCGTCCCCAACGCCCGTCTTAACGCATGGACGCACTAACGACGGTGAGTGAGTGAGTGAGTGAGTGGTCATATAAGGTCGTTTGTACACCATTAGCCTCAGTCTGTATCCATCCTTTGACCGGGTACCATGTCGAGTACATGTCCGTTCTGTCAAAAGACACTCTCTCGTCGCGACAATATGCTCAGACATATGCGTCTAACGCATAGACAAGAGACACCACCAAGTCCCGCTATAGGTCCACCAAGTGGCGTAGGACATCCCTATACGATGACGGTGAGCGGCCCTACGGGGTGTGGAAAGACGTCCTGGGTGATGAAGTTTCTAGAGGAAGGTGTGGCAACCCCAGCTCCGACACGTGTTGTTTGGTGTTATAGCCAGTGGCAGCCCGCCTACGAAACTACGCGATTACAGAATGTGAGCTTTGTCCCAGGAATTCCTCACGACATAGACGAACCCTATTACTTCGATTCCGAGCAGACCAACGTGGTAGTGCTCGATGATCTGATGAGTGCGGCCAAGGACAATTCGAAAATCGCCGACCTATTCACCAAAGGGTCCCATCATCGCAATCTGTCCGTCATCTATTTGACTCAGAATCTCTTTCCTCAAGGGAAGGCGTCCAGAGATATTACCTTGAACTGCCAATACTTTGTGTTGTTCTCCAATCCCATTGACAGAGCACAAATCCGTGTGTTTGGTAGTCGAATTCATCCTCAGAACATCGACCATTTCATGCAGGCGTTTCAAGGAGCGACAAGTCGTCCGTACGGCTACCTGTTCGTAGATTTAAAAGCCCATACCCCGGAAGATCGTCGGCTGACGACCCACCTGTTACCCGGTGGACATGGACATGATGGACATTGCATAACGCGTTGAAACAGGTATGGAGACGGGCGTTGAGACGGACGTTATGGCGTTGAGATGGGCGTTAAAGCGTAACAACGGGCGTTGATGGGCGTTACTGTCTATAAAAGCAAGCGTATTTCCAAAAACACGCACAGTCGACGTTCAACCGTCAACATGGCTTATACTTGCTCTGAGTGCGAACGCACGTTCACCAGACATTACGATATGATGCGACACCAGAAAAATATACATGGGATTGAAGACTCCGAGGAGTCCGTTGAGGCGGATGCTGATACAGAGACTGCTGAGAGTGTATCGACTGATCGTAGATTTAAAAGCCCATACCCCGGAAGATCGTCGGCTGACGACCCACCTGTTACCCGGTGGACATGGACATGATGGACATTGCATAACGCGTTGAAACAGGTATGGAGACGGGCGTTGAGACGGACCTTATGGCGTTGAGATGGGCGTTAAAGCGTAACAACGGGCGTTGATGGGCGTTACTGTCTATAAAAGCAAGCGTATTTCCAAAAACACGCACAGTCGACGTTCAACCGTCAACATGGCTTACACTTGCTCTGAGTGCGAAAACACGTTCACCAGACATTACGATATGATGCGACACCAGAAAAATATACATGGGATTGAAGACTCCGAGGAGTCCGTTGAGGCGGATGCTGATACAGAGACTGCTGAGAGTGTATCGACTGATCGTAGATTTAAAAGCCCATACCCCGGAAGATCGTCGGCTGACGACCCACCTGTTACCCGGCGAGGCATCACCACAGCCCCTACACTATCCACCGAGTCCACATCTGGTAGGGCAGCAGCAGCAACCCACCCCCATACAGCGTGTCCCCTTCATACCATCAGTCCCGGAATATCACCCAACCGTGAAGGACCAGCCCGAGGTTGAAGAACATAATGTGAACTCGAGGCTATGGAAGGATTTGTTCAAAGAAAGTATGGACGCCGAGCTGGGCGAGATGTTGGAGGCCACAGGAAACAAGTTTCAACGCAAAGGGTATTCGAAAGAGGGAGGAAGCCGCAATTTTAGCCCATAACAGATTGGCACCCAGACTACGACGGGCTTTACGTCAGCGGTATGTCGACCTCGTGACCCATATGAAATTGTTGGATAAGGACCCAGTCCATATGGAAATTGAAAGAACAGCGTCGATGTTGAAAATCTCGGGCATGAACTGGAAAGCGGCGTATGTCAGAGCAATAGCACTAAAGAAACATTTGTTCGAACGCATCATTAAGACCAAAAGCGTCTCACTATAAATAGACCACACGGCACCAGTCCCCTCATTTCACCATGAGCACTGCAGAGTCCAACTTGTTTGAACTCGACAACGAGGATATTCTAGCCGAAGCCTTACGTCAAGCCAATGTCGATGCTATTATTGATACAGCGCAAGGTGCAGTCACCGTTCAGCACCAACCCATGCCTTCACATCTTACCACGCTCATAGATGACATCCAATGGGTGACACGCGTATGTCTTCTGCTGCATAAGAAACAGATAATATCCAATGAGGATACCAACACAACTACCCGTGCCCAGAATCTGCTGACCCTGCATGAGGCATTTCAAACCTTTATGGAAACCCAGCTGGAGACGGGAAATTATCTTCTTCAACCTCCAACATCAACGTCCAGTGATGATGGACATTGCATAACGCGTTGAGACAGGTATGGAGACGGGCGTTGAGATGGGCGTTAAAGCGTAACAACGGGCGTTGATGGGCGTTACTGTCTATAAAAGCAAGCGTATTTCCAAAAACACGCACAGTCGACGTGCAACCATCAACATGGCTTATACTTGCTCTGAGTGCGAACGCACGTTCACCAGACATTACGATATGATGCGACACCAGAAAAATATACATGGGATTGAAGACTCCGAGGAGTCCGTTGAGGCGGATGCTGATACAGAGACTGCTGAGAGTGTATCGACTGATCGTAGATTTAAAAGCCCATACCCCGGAAGATCGTCGGCTGACGACCCACCTGTTACCCGGCGAGGCATCACCACAGCCCCTACACTATCCACCGAGTCCACATCTGGTAGGGCAGCAGCAGCAACCCACCCCCATACAGCGTGTCCCCTTCATAGCATCAGTCCCGGAATATCACCCAACCGTGAAGGACCAACCCGAGGTTGAAGAACATAATGTGAACTCGAGGCTATGGAAGGATTTGTTCAAAGAAAGTATGGACGCCGAGATGGGCGAGATTTTGGAGGCCACAGGAAACAAGTTTCAACGCAAAGGGTATTCGAAAGAGGAAGCTGCAATTTTAGCCCATAATAAATTGGCACCCAGACTACGACGGGCTTTACGTCAGCAGTATGTCGACTTACTGACCCATATGAAATTGTTGGATAAGGATCCAGTCCATATGGAAATTGAAAGAACAGCGTCGATGTTGAAAACCTCGGGCATGAACTGAAAAGCGGCGTATGTCAGAGCAATAGCACTAAAGAAACATTTGTTCGAACGCATCATTAAGACCAAAAGCGTCTCACTATAAATAGACCACACGGCACCAGTCCCCTCATTTCACCATGAGCACTGCAGAGTCCAACTTGTTTGAACTCGACAACGAGGATATTCTAGCCGAAGCCTTACGTCAAGACAATGTCGATGCTATTATTGATACAGCGCAAGGTGGAGTCACCGTTCAGCACCAACGCATGCCTTCACATCTTACCACGCTCATAGATGACATCCAATGGGTGACACGCGTATGTCTTCTGCTGCATAAGAAACAGATAATATCCAATGAGGATACCAACACAACTACCCGTGCCCAGAATCTGCTGACCCTGCATGAGGCATTTCAAACCTTTATGGAGACTCAGCTGGAGACGGGAAATTATCTTCTTCAACCTCCAACATCAACGTCCAGTGATGATGGACATTGCATAACGCGTTGAGACAGGTATGGAGACGGGCGTTGAGACGGACGTTATGGCGTTGAGATGGGCGTTAAAGCGTAACAACGGGCGTTGATGGGCGTTACTGTCTATAAAAGCAAGCGTATTTCCAAAAACACGCACAGTCGACGTTCAACCGTCAACATGGCTTATACTTGCTCTGAGTGCGAACCCACGTTCACCAGACATTACGATATGATGCGACACCAGAAAAATATACATGGAGTTGAAGACTCCGAGGAGTCCGTTGCGGCGGATGCTGATACAGAGACTGCTGAGAGTGTATCGACTGATACCGAAACAGAGATTGCTGAGAGTCCATCTAGTGATACGGAGAGCTTGACCTCAGATAGTCAGCCTACATCCGTGGAAAGTGAGGCAGAACCTAGCTACCTTCTGGGATCGTATTGTGACAGCAGCTATCAATACTTACGCTGCAGCGATTGAGGACGCCGGAGAGGATAATTTACAACAGCCATAGACGCTTGTAATACACCCAAATGCGCCCTCGCATCAGGAAAACAGCCATGGCGATCTATGAACAGTATACCTTACTACCGCTTGAAATGAAAGGCGACCCCACGCACAGGTCCATCATGAAGACCAAGCGTCACTTGGAAGAGGCTATGGGGCTACCACCCACCGAGGCCCTGGAAAATGCGATCAGAATGCGCAAACAACCGTTTCAGGACATGCTGCCCGAAGAATATCCAGGCCTGCCCGACGACGCTTAGGTCACACCGAGCAAAGATGGAACTTTCTGAAATGGCGACTTCTGATTGGACAAGAATACATCTAACGGACAGGAACGAATATGACAGATGCAAATGGTGGCCTCTGATTGGGCAAGAGTCTTTTTGAGTTGTAAACATACCCAACACGGCTCCCCCAGCGTTGGTATGATGTAACATTGGGGAAAATAAACTATATGAAAATAACTTCTTGTTGTTGTTGTTCTCTCAAGTGTCATCCTTGTTGTTGTTTGTACAAGCCCCCTGTTCTGGGCTTCAGTTTTCACGTGGTTTTTCTCACGTTGTTGTTGTTACTGAATAAAAAACAAAATGAGATCTCACCAAAAAACCCTGTCTTGTGTGTTTTCTATATGAGCATAATGCATGAAACTGGTTTTGAACACCGTATTAGCCAATCAGTGGCCTAGAATGGAGCCAAAGGTAACCCATCCATGTCCAGAAAACATTACCCGGGTGTACAAGAACCCGGATGTAGGCGCGGACGTAGGCGAAAGCATCCCAGTCCCCGGATGTAGGCGCAGAGGTGAGCGAAATTCTAGTACCCGTCCATTGGTTCTTTTATCGATCGCTCATTGGCTCTTTTTCTCGACCGCTGATTGGTCCAAGTGGAACTGCCCATCCTTCCCAGGTTAATTTACAATCCCCTTTTGGGGTTCAAGCTCTGTATATCGATGCCGCAACATTGTCTCCGAACCTTGCCGAAAGGGAGACCTTGGACCTTTTGACCTGGATGCGACCTTTGACCTTTTGACCCGACATTCATCCGCGCACTTCCGGATAACCCGCGCGCGCGCGCGCTGCGGCCGAAGAACCCGCGCGTGCGCGCTGGGGAGCCGGGCCGGGCCGGGAAAAAACCCGGAGGTTGAACATCCGGACGTCTAAGGAGAAATTGGAACTCTTCTGCGTTCGAAGGTGAAACCCGGAAGTGACGTCACAACGCACGTGACCTGCGCAGCAGAATGGAAACGACACCCTAGTCTAGCCCCCTCACCTAGGCTTCACATGGATACCTCACTCGATCCCATCGGCCCACTAGTGGCCAACCTAGACCCCAAAACGTCTATTTCCATACCCTTTGTCCACTGCGCATGCGCAGAGTGACGATATTTCAACCCCGCACTCACCCCAGCAGATGCCCCCCTCACATAGGCTCCACATTGATACCTCACTCGATCCAATCGGCCCACTAGTGGCTCCCCTAGTTCCCAAAACGTCTATTTCCATACACTTTGTCTATTGCGCATGCGCAGAATGACGATATTGCTACCCCACATCCACCCCATCGGTTGCCCCCTCACATAGGCTTCACATTGATACCTCACTCGACCCCATCGGACCATTAGTGGCCCACCTAGATCCCAAAACGTCCACCCCGTATGGACCTATACACCCATAGCCATGCAGTATAGGCCTATGGGCCTACATACAACCCTCGGTGACCTTTTCCAAAAATTTCACCGATTCGCTCCGGGACCCTTCCCATTGTCATTTTCTTGGCGAGACGAGGAAAACGCGACCCCACAACCCATAGTAACACCCACAAAAAAAATTTGACCATCCCCATACCCCATACAGGCATTTTCCCTTATATTGTATAATACAGACCCCTATTGTAGGGGTAAAGTCCGTGTTCCGCTTTTTATAGTTTCGGGAGAAAATCCTAATTTTACATGTACCCACCCCATTGACTTGATAGGCAGGCCCCGATAAGCCCGGGGACCGATATTAGCCCTTTTGGCTAGAGTTGATAGGGTTTTTCCCCTATTTTAGGGGTAAAGTCCGTATTCCGCTTTTTATAGTTTCGGGAAAAAATCCTAATTTTACACGCACCCACCCCATTGACTTGATAGGCAGGTCCCAATAAGCCCGGGGCACGATATTCCCAATAAGCCCGGGGCACGATATTAGCCCTCTTGGCTAGGGTTGATAGGGGTTTCCCCCTATTTTAAGGGTAAAGCCCGTGTTCCGCTTTTTTTTCCGGAGAAATTTTACATACACCCACCCATGACTGGATGCCCCTTCACGAATGCTTCACTTTGATACCTCACTCGACCCAAGCGGACCATGCAGCGTATTTGAAGTCTGGGGACTACTTTTTCTCCGCTGCAGCTTTTTCCCCGCGACCGCATCACCGCGGAAGAATACATGCCCAGGGGCCCTTTGCCGGAACTATAGTCACCCAGAGTTACCTCCCCCTAGATTGGAACTCTTCTGTGCTGGAGGTAGTTTTTGGTCTCTTGGCCTGGTGGCGCCCCCTGTCTCCTCTCCTCCACGTACCCTCCACAAAAGAGTTATCTCCCCCGGCAAAATGATAACGGATCCGTGCTTTACCTACTACTTCCGTCTTAACGTTTGCCGTTAGAATAGATAATCGTTAGAGTTTTGTTTTACTCAGAAAGTCGTCAACTTTATGTTTGCAAAGGAGGATGTCGAACAATAGAATCGAAAGCTTGGTTCTTTAACTCGTGAACCTTCTATTATCATGAAGCTTGGGTTCTTGTCATTATTCCGGCCTCGAAAATGTTATGGACAGGAACATCCAGCAGGTTGATTTTCATAATATGATTATGTGAGTAACACCAAAAACAATATCGCTCTGCTTCTTTACACCGTTATCCCACCCTGAAAACATAGACTGTAATCGACTTTATATGAGTATTTGTTACCAAATACATTTTGTTGCCAAATACAATGGGCGAACTCCTCTTCCTTGATGCTGTGATTTATGTTTGTTGGCGTAATACCGAAACTGGAACATGGAAGTGTTATTCAGTGAAATTCACACGATATCGATACAAACTTTTCTTGAATATTTTCACAAGCATGATTGTACTATAACTGGTAGGTCGAAATGCCTCAATAATCTGTAATAATATATGTATAATACAACAAATGTTACATTTCTCTTCAACCAATATTATTATTAATATTCATCGGTTCGTGAAGTGCATATTTTGTTATACTCTTTCACCCAAGTTTTATTGCTTAAATTCAATGTTCAATATCTGCTCCCACGAATGCCTTTTGTGTGTGTATAACAGGCTTGCCTATATAAGATCAGATTTTTCTACCAGAGTTAACGAATAAGCTGGAGACCGCAACTGACCCCATGCTGGGTAATCTTGAGTCGGGCTCAATACACTGTCTGTCGTACACCGTTTAAGCGGCAGTCAAAAGACGGCTGGCACCTGTGTTCAGAGAAGCGTGCAGTATTATACCGCGGCGCCATCTAGCGGCCAGTTAGCAGAAATTACCATCTATAGTTGGGTATGTCACAAATCTGTCTTAAAATTTCATCATTTTGCTGGTCTTTGTGATAGCGAGGTGATTGTCATAGCAAGCATTAGCTCCGGTGTAGCCTTGTTCTATAGGGTGCAGTCCACAGTAGACCCCTCGTTGCTGGAAATAGACCCTTGGTATAGTCCTTCCGTCTTTCCGAGTTGCCAAACCATGCAGAAACCCCATATAAAAGTACATATTTTCTTCATGGGAATGCTCATACCATTAATTTAACATACAAGCCAGTTATGCAAATTTAACCCGAGATAAATTTTCTCTCCTCGGAACGTACTCCAAATTTTCTGGAAAATCTATTAAAATGACCCAAAATGCGCCATATTTCGTTCATTTCCTGGAGAAATCTTGACAATCGATTTCAATAAGATTTCTCCACAGTGTTCCCCGTCTGGAGGCAAGATAAAAAAGCTATTCAAAATATGGTGTCGACCACGCCGATTTTTGTCACATACCCCATATGCAACATAACCCTATTTTTAAACACCTGAAAAACGTACGAAACTGAGGCTGACGACGGTTGACTTCGCGGCCCGATCCGCCATATAGCTCAATCGAGCAGCATATCTCATTTTGAAGGAATTGTACATTTGCGTACACTTCGCCATCCATAAGATGGCTTGCGAATCGTGTGTCTCCATTATCGCGGAGCGATATCCAGTACTTTACCGGCGGAGAACAGACCTGAGAAATATGATAAATTACAGGTTTTCATACCACTTCTGAAACAGATATTGCCTGGGCTTACAAAATATATAGGTATGTATAACTTTCGTATCATCCAAGAGGTGTGGTGAATCTGAAATTTTGAACAAGTAGTCATGGGCTAAAATTGCGGCTTCCTCTTTCGAATGCCCTTTGTGGTGAAACTTGTTTTCTGTGACCCCCAACGTCTCGCTCATATCGGCGTCCATACTTTCTTTGAAGAAATGCTTCCATAGCATTGAGTTCACATTGTGTTCATTTCGTTGTACGGGTTTGGGATGGTCCTTCACGGTTGGGTGATTTTCCGGGACTGATGGTATGAAGGGGGCCCGCTGTATGGGGGTGGGTTGCTGCTACTGGACGGGTGCTGCCAGGTGTGGACTCGGTGGATCGTGTAGAGATATATGTCGTTGTGGTGACCCCTCAGGTGGGTCGTCAACCGGCGATCTTCGGGGGTATGAGCTTTTAAGTCTACGAACAAGTAACCATACGGATGACTTGTCACGCCTTGAAACGCTTGCATGAAATGGTCGATGTTCTGAGGATAAACTCGGCTACCAGACACACGGATTTGTGCTCTATCGATGGGATTGGAGAACAACACAACGTATTGGCAGTTCAAGGCAATATCTCTGGACGCCTTCCCTTAAGGAAAGAGATTCTGGGTCAAATAGATGACGGACAGATTGCGATGATGGGATCCTTTGGTAAACGACAACGTGTGAATTGTCCTTGGCCGCACTCATCAGATCATCTAACACTACCACGTTGGTCTGTTCGGGGTCGAGGAAATACGCTTGATCGATATCGTGAGGAATCCCTGGGACGAAGCTCACATTCTGTAATCTTGTAGTTTCGTAGGCAGACTGCCACTGGCTATAACACCAAGCTATATGGGTATAGCTGAGGGGCCCCTCTTCTAAGAATTTCATCACCCAGGACGTCTTTCCACATCCCGTAGGACCGCTCACCGTCATCGTGTAGGGACGTAGGTGTTGATCGTTGTTCGCTCGTATTTTGAATTTGCTCGTTATTGAGACTCCGTTCCGTGAGATGGATTTGCTCTATACGATTATTATGTATGGAAAGCAAATGTCTACGTAGATTAAAAGGCGTGGAAAATGACTTCGAACGCAGGTGACATGCGTAAACCATGGCTCTCGTCTCCACGGACAACCGGCGTATAATGAAGCTTGCACAGATGCATGTCGTGTTTATATGCAACAGCTCGGCGCTCGGGATGGGAAAGTTGGGTGCTTGGAGCTCGGAGCTCGGGGATGGAGCAGTTGGGTGCTTGGAGGTCGGAGTTCGGGGATGGGGTGGTCGGGAGCTCAGAGATAGGGGATGGGGAAGTTGGGTGTTTGGAACTGGGAGTGTCTGCGCATGGGCGTCATATCCCTTACTTCCACGACACGCCCGACCAGTCGGACGCTGTCCCACGAAAGTTTCACTATGATACCCCACACATCCCATTCGGACCAAGAACGGTCCCTCAGTCCCTCAAACTCGCCCCTACGCACCCCTAAAATGACCGCTTTCGATACCACTCGTACTGATGACGTCATAGATGGCGTGGACATTCTTCAAGTCGTAATCTACACCACGAGAGCTTCAATTTGACACCCTACTCGACCTATTAGGACCACGGATGGTTCATGTCTACCCCCAAAAATCCATTCCAATGCCCTTTTAACTGCGCATGCGCAGAATGATGTCAGTTACACCCCATACTCATCCGACAGTTTTGGTAATTTCAGTATTTTGTTTTTATATGTTTGTTCCTCTGCTCTGATAGAATCAGAAATTAAATAAATCAAAATATGCATAAGCGTCACAGATGGCTGTATGTCAGAAAATCGTGTTTTGGGCGGCCATCTTTGATACGCCATTTTGGGTCCTCAATGGCAAAATATATTTTGGCGATATTCGAATTCAGCATACCCGAATTGTGTTAGATAGATTATTAGTTACTTGTACTAAAAAATGCCTCAGGGTGTTAGAATTCCTGAAATCTCCACCTGTCTATTACCCGAGTACCAATTATTTCTCGGTTTCTTCTCATTCATTATGCAGCTATTGACAACCGATGCAGCAGATGTTCATTGTATTGATAATTATATAGGAGATTGGCACCAATGTTCATTTACTACATTCACCACAATGATAATCACCCCTATACACCGGGCAGTGCATTGTGTTGATGACCATCGCATCGACTTACAATACCTCTATACAGTACGCATAGAGTAAGCATTGTTACTGATCGTTCACAGTATAATGGCTATTGTATCGTGTTCGGCGAAGGGTTACTTGTCCCTATTATTCGCCCCATACAAGTCTGGGCATGTTATTCATCGGACAGCCCATACTATTGTGTAAGTCACCAATGCACTCACACCGGTTTACAATATCTCTGTACAGTATACATACAGTGCACATTGTTAATGATCGCTCACAATATAATGACTATTGTATTTTGTTCGACGAAGCGTTAATTGCTAGTAGAGGTTAACGCCCGCTAGCGCCCGAAAACGCCCGGTAGCGCCCGCTGACGCCCACAAACGCCCGTCTCAACGCCCGTCAACATCAGAGAGAGAGAGAAAGAGAGAGATCAACACGTTCACAAGTTTTCATACATTTTATTGTCCCCAATGTCACGTCACCCAAGCTGGGGTATGTTTACAAGTCGTAAAATTAGAGTGATATCAGTCTTAATCGCACTCTTGCTATTGATCGTGCATTCTTATCGTTCATCTTCGGTCATCTCCGACATCTTTTCAAGAAGCTTCGTAAATCACCATCAGTTTTTCTGTTCTTATTATCCAGTAAGAATGAGCCCTCCTTCCTCATTGTTAGGGCCTCTCTGGGCGGTAACCCAATATCCCCTTCTAAGTAGCTCTTGGTTTTCATGATGGCCCTATACTTAGGATCTCTCTCTATTTCAAGAGGAATCGAGGTATATTTTCCATACGGAGCCATCGCAGATTTTATGATTCGGGGTTGCATGTTGATATTCGCCTTCTGTAAGGTCTCTTCATAATGTCCATCTGCCTGGATAGCAGCGGCGTGTGTGTCCGTATGAACGCGTAGATTCTCACTCTCTACATTAGGAACTCGTCGGTGTCTTCGTACCCATGGGTACCATGGGTACCCATCAGCGATACGGATTTGATATTTTTGGAACATCATGATGTCTTGCCGGCATCATTGAAAACTGTTGACCGCTTCTCTGTTGCAGGAAACAAGCCTATGTTTATGTATACTATGATTGTCTTTTTGAATTTGGTGCTAATACTGTTATATGGAATAGGTCTTTGGATTATGGACGCAGATATTCTCTAATGGACGACGGCTGAATTATGGATGACGGACTAGACGCTTGTAATTCAAGAATAAGACTTGTTGAGCTGATCGATAAAACATGTTGCCAACGCATAACGGGGGTACATCAAAGTATGACACCGTGATGGCTTATCAACCGAAGTGGATGGAACACCGCTCATGCATAGCAGGAGTTGTTCTTATCGGTGTATAGATGGCGCTGTGACATTCATAAATACAACCCTATCAGAAAGACTAGCACACTTCTCCTTTGTCGTTCAGCTCAACATGTCGTATTCTTGCTCTTAGTGTAACCGATCGTTACCACTATATGATTAGACATTGGAAGAATTCCCATGAGTAGGAAGACACCGACGAGGTCTCTTATGTAGACAGTGAGAGTCTACACGTTCATATGGATATTGAGAGCTCATTCTCTAGCGATGGCAGTGATGAAAACTCATTCTCTGACGCGAACAGCATTAGCTCATCACAGAAAAGCGAAAGTTTCGGTGACCCAGACATGAACGACGGAGAACCGTCATTTTGGGATCGCATTGTGGATAAGGGTATTGACACACACGCCACTGCTATCCAGGCAGATGGACAGGTTGAAGAGACCTTACAGAAGGCATATATGATGAACATGTATGAAAATATATCTTGATTCCTCTTGAAATGAAGAGAGACCCTAAGCATAGGGCCATCATGAAAACGAAGAGCTACTAAGAAGAGGATATTGGGTTACCGCCCAGAGATGCACCAGAAAATGCTATCAAGATGCGGAAACAGGTGTTCAAGGACATGTTGCCCTCAGACTTTCCCGGATTGGTAGATAGTGAGTCTGATGAGGAAGGAGGGCTCATTATTACTGGATAATGATAAGAACAGAAAAACTGGCGGTGATTTACGAAGTTTCTTGTCGAATGCTGAAAAAAATAAAGCAGGGATAGAAATAAGCACATCAAAGTAGAAAAGTTGCGTGTCCCGTCCAGTCGCGGTATAGGGTCCATAGAATAAGGCACCCAATCACCAGCACTAAATGTCAGCGATCTAAACCATTCAACGGGCCTCCCACACAAATAGGAGGTAGCAGACCGGTAGTCCTGAAAGCGAACATACAGTACCCCTCTGATGACCGTGGGCCTAAAGACACAGCTGCCACAGCAGATAAGAATACATAAGAAGATATTTTTGCCATTTAGAATGTGATTGATAAAACAGTATTTTCGTTATTTTTTTTTATTACACTTTCTTAGGGACCGGTCAAAATTTATCGGGGTGCATTGAAAAAATATAGCTAAAGGGCCCCCCCCCCCCCCCCCCCACTGAGGCCTTCAAACAACTCAAGCCTTCAAGATAAATAAATTCAACTTGAATCAATCTCACCATACTCAGTGTAACTGTGTGTAATCATAATACCGATACGTTGGTTTCTAACTGTAATAGAGTGTGAACATGAACTGTGCAAAGTACAAAGAAACCCTCGGAGGTAATTGAATAGGGCCCTGGTAGATGAAGAAACGTTTGATGGCAAGAAGCAATTGGTGACAAATTGAAAGCTTAACCTAGTGATCTGGAGAACATGCATATGCGATACAAGTTGGGTTCTTCAGTATATATGGCAGTAACAATTTACCTTGTTTTGACCGCTAGATTGGCCTAGTGACCCCCACTCCAAAAAAGAAAAAAAAGTAATGAACATCAACGCTTGAGGGACAAAAAAAGTGTCCTCCCCACCCCAATAAGTTGGTAAAAACAGTAAGGACCCCCCGATTGGGCCAGTAAGAAAAGTAAGCACCCCATCCCGAACCCCCCGAAATGCATCAGCCCCCGCCCCGATAAATTTTGAACAGTCCCTTGTATGACACATACATAGTGCTGGAAATTGCTCGAGTTTTACCAAAAACCTGGCCAGGTTCTGCCCCTGCACCGTGCCTAACCGCAGTAGGACGAACTATATTTTCTGATTTAGCCTGAGTAGCAGTAGGAACCATGCAAATCGCATCACCGGTAGGATGGAAATACCTGGACTGTTTCAGGAATAGTATTGTGCCGTGAAGAGGTGTACGACTGGCACTAGAAACTAAAGCAAGGTCCCTGAATAAACTCAGTCCCCTAGAAACATTGTAGCTAGACGTGCAGACGTATTACTTGGTTCCTTGCTCGTGTATGATTAAATTGTAGATAGGCTACAGCCAGGCCGGATAAAGGCCGCAGCCAGGCTGGACAAAGGCCGCAGCCAGGCCATGGGTCCGCCGTATACAAAGTCGTGAGGCCGGAGAGGGGCTGCAGCCAGGCCTTAAGTCCGCTGTATACGAAGTCGTGAGGCCGAAGTAGGGACGCAGCCTTAAACTTACCTGAGGAATAGAACACCCTTAGCCTGCGAGACCTTAGCCTGCGAGAGGCAACAGCCGTGACCTTGTTCCAACGACAAGGGCGAAGGTTGCTCCAATGACACGAGGGAAATTTAAGCCCTATCGTTACTGTATCCGTAGACTCGCTCCGACAACATACCTTGGTACGGGGTCAGCAACCAGGCCGCCCTCAATTACAATCCATTGAGATGGGCCAGCAGCCAGGCCACCCCTATATGCGTCGTGTATATTATGATTTTCCTGTTGAATGTAATGTAAATATATCTGTAAATATTTAACTTCGTATTCTTTAATGGTAAGTATTCCTAGTTCTGCATAAAGATAACACTATTTTCATGCATTTTGCCCGAGCTACGCGGTTCACATTCTCTTATGAACATCGCGTCTGTGCAGAATACACCATTGTATACCTTTATATTTGTCTGTCATCTTTGCAGGTTGTTATCTCCCCTGGCCCCTGATCTCTATTGGTGACGAAGTTCCTTCAGTGAAAGCCAGGGCAAGCGGCAGGTCGATCCCGGTAAATAATCGGGTTTTTTTAGTTAAACTCGCTACGGCTTACGTTATACAAACACCGATGGCAGCGGTGGGATTGGCTTGGTCTACAAGGTGAGAAGAAAGTTCTGCAAATGATGACAGAGCGATGAACCGACGATACCCTTAGCTGTGAGTACTATGGCAACGCGAAGACAAGGGACCAGGGGCGGCGGAACCGGGGGGCCAGGGGGGGCCAGGCCCCCCCAATATTCAGAGAGGGGGGCCAAGGACCACTTTGGCCCCCCCAATAATTTCGCTTAACCACTTGGTCTCCATAATAATTTCGCTCAGCACTAACGCCTATGCATGTGCACGGGTAGCCTAATATTAAATGCCATGAACCGATTCCGAGAAATGAATAACAGCTGTGACGTGCGCGAAGTTTCGTACGTGGGAAATTTGACCCAAATGTTGATAATCCGAGGAAACCCGAACTTCAAAAAGTCGTTGTGTGGATGTGGTTAAATTCTGTACGGTACTACTGTTCTGATACCTGCTCTTACTCGCTTAATCAATTTGTCAAACATGTTGAATGAATGTAAATGACTTGTATCTTCCATTTGACATGATAAGGAGATATGATAAGGCGGCATTTTGGCCGTTTTGATATAACGGCAAGAGAGCATAATATGTGAAAGTTCTAGCTCGATTGCATGATCATTATAGTATGAAATTGAAATCCGCAGCATGTGCTATTTCGTGAAAAACTTGTAGACCTGTGTGTTGTAGCGACTGCCGCGATAATTTTGATCCCTGTTAGGTTAACTTTGTTGAATGTATCGAACCTCGTGTTGAAACCCTCAGGATTCCTGCATCGCAAATACATTCAATTAAATGCAATGTCGAAAATATACCAACATCTGTCCAGTGTTTGTCCTATCTAGCTTCAGCGGGAATCCCCGGCCGTGTTCCTTAACTTAATATTCCGTATTAAGATGGGCGCCTCTCCTGCATGCTTGCCGATAAAGAATCATGGTGGCGGGCATTGTAGTTGATGGCACACACAATTTTTCATCCGATTCGAATTTAAATAACGAAAAGTATTATCGATGGCTTCTTCTCTTGCTGGGGTTCCGGTGTTAAATATAGCAACGGGACACATTTGATGCAGAGAAGACGAAATATTTATCTACTGTCACTGAAATAGGAAACGCACAAGACGATGTTGAATCAGTTGGACTCTGCATCGATGTTCAGCCTTGTTGATTATAATTTTTTTAGCGTTTCGGAAGAGTTAAAAATAGGTAATTCGCTGTGAATTATCACCCCTAATAGGCCTCGGAAATGCTCTAAAATGCGTTAAATGGACGCTAAAATTTCAAATTTTTCCGGGGGAGGACCCCCGCACCCCCCGCTTCGCGGGAGGGGGACACCCCCTCCCGGTCCCACCCCCGGTTTGGCCCCCCCAATGTTTAACTCCTTCCGCCGCCCCTGTATGGTAGATTATTGTTGAAATATCACAAGCTTTTAAGACTGACACTAACACTAACTGTAAAACACTAACATTAATTCCAATTGAGTTGGGCCTCAAAACAGAGAAAAAACAGTGCAATAATCACGTCACATTGAACTTTGACGCGGCAGTGATCTTGATAATTTGCAAGTCGTTGTTTAGATAATTTCGTACACGATATTCCACATATTCTCATAAACCATCGTGAACTCTCTAATTAACGTCTTTAAATAGCTATAACGTTTTCGACGTTTGGTTATAGAATGCCCTTTTTGATATTGATAGGCCCTAAATAATATTACCATGTTACGACAAAAAGAACCACAACCGGATGATACACAGAATAAGCACACAGGAAATTGTATGTCTGCCAATGTCAACCCCACAGTTTATGAAACTACCGCGTTATATCAAACTCAATGGTAATGTAATTTATCAATATGAACAACTAAGTTTTCTATAATCTAACGTCGACAAAAGCTGTGGTAAAACAAGGATAGATCGCAATCCCACAGGCAAATTATCAAGATCAATGCGGCATCAACAGTGATTATTGCACTGTTTTCCCCTGTATTGTTAAGCCCAACTCAACTGGAATGTTGGTTTCGTTGAGTAACAGTGTCGTCATTTTGAAACAATTGTGATATCATAAAAATAATCTATCATATATACCTGGAACTTCATAATATCTAAGTATATTTTTGAGGGTCTTCTGACCGAAAATATGATTACATTGGTGAATATTATCATGAAGGATGATTTCGAATTTTTGTCAACAATGTCGATTTGTACCGTATTAGATTTCATAACCGGAAATAGAAATCTTCATGTAGGTGCTTTATTAAGAAGTATTAAGCCTTTGGGATGCCCAGTTTTATATAAAAATCATGCTTTTCGGAGAAAAACATTGCCCATGAATGAAACTTTCACATATTACGACTTCGCAGACGCGTACAATCATGCACTTATCTCGTACAGATTTCCATAAAAACGTGCCCGATGATGAACGTGATATTTTGCTCCTTGTAGTCGCTTTATTTCTTCTCAATTTTCATTTTCTGATTTTTTCCTCGCAATGCGCAGAAAATTCGATTTACACCGCGGTTAAAATCGAGTTACACCGCTATAAAAATCGATTTACACCGCGGTTAAAATCCATTTATATCGCGGTCTAAATCCGATTTACACCGCGGTTAAAATGAGCAAGGTTTTAGCATTAACCATACCACTACCATATAAGCACATGGTCGACGTCCGCCACCGCGTGGTCGAGTGACGATCGTGGATCGGGATGCCAGTAATGAAGCCAGTAACGGTTCTCTTTCGTGTCAGGCGAGAGAAGAACTGACAGCGAAGCACGTAAACGTCGTTATCTAAGTAGATGAAAAGGCTGTCGAGATCACCACGTAACACCCGTTTGTATTTCTCTCAACCGATCATGGCAGGATTGTCGTGGGATGGGTGTGGTATAATTATGGTGCTCAATTAGCTTCCTTCATTTTTGACGTTTATATGATATGCACCATAGTAGGGAATACTATGAAAATACCATTAAGGTGCAGAAATGGTTATTATTGTCTCGCATGCTATTTAGCAGATCTGCTACCTCGCAAATAATTTCTAAAATCAGTGATATTTAGAAAGGGGTGTGCTACTTTGAAGATAATTTCTAGGATTACTGCTAGTTAGCACTTTGACTTGCCTGTTCCCAAAGAAAATATATTGTATAATTAGCACAAATGCTAAATATTGAATATTTTTTCTAAATTGCAACGAGAAGAAATACTCAATATTTATGATAAATCGCAAACGCAAATTGTCGGACTGCCCCTTCCGAAAGAAAATATATTGTATAATTACCACAAATGCTAAATATTGAATATTTCTTCTAAATCGCAGCTCCAAATTGTACGAATGCCTCTCCTTAAAGAAAATATATTGTATAATTAGCACAAATGCTGCACATTTTCAAACTTGCTTGGACTGGTGAATAAGGATGTTTAAGGCAGTCCCAAGTACACCTTCTTAACAAGGATTATTCTATCTTTCTTCCTGGTTTAAACAACGCGCATGCGCTGGTATATAAAGATTTTT